>JAHWFO010108598.1:79897-111651 GCA_023313115.1 Rhysida immarginata
TTTTGCTTCAACACATCGAGAGAAGAGTGGAAATTGCAACAACACTAAGTATACATCTGAGGTAAGATTACGTGAGTAAGAAATTATTTAGACTACCAGTGGCATCCTTGGAGAGGTCCAGCCATTGTGAGCCTTTAAAAAGATTTTTTTCGAATTTTCATTAAGAATTTTTACTGTATTAATTCTAAGCATTTTCATGTGTTTATTTTTAAGATATTGCAAAATTTAATTTAATTTTTTGAGATTGTTCTGTTTACATCCAAGTGTAATTATCCCGGGCAACGCCGGGTACCTTTGCTAGTAATAAATAATCATTTGATTGGGCCATTCTTTATCGATGGTAATCTTACTGCTCAAAGGTATGAAAACATGCTTCGAAATGAAATAATTCCAGCAATAAGGGAGATTGCTGGCGATAACTTGGAGCACGTTTGGTTTCAGCAAGGTGGTTGTCAGATCACTTATCTAGGGCTTCGCATCGTCGTACGAAGATAAGGAAGCCATCTGACAAAAACGAGAAGCGGACGACGCCGACGGCAGAAGTTAAGCACCATCGAGCGGGGTCAGCATCGTGTTGGGTGGAGAATGACGTCAGCCACTTCTCTCCTCCTTCGAAGATTTTTCGAAGCGCCCAACAACGCAGGAGGAATGCTGGGAGACGCTCATTCGCCGACAATAATTTTATTCAACAGAATAAAGTTATTCAACGAATGCAAAGCAGTTCGGCCGATAAAAACCCAACGCAGATGACAGTCGAGAGGGAGTGCCAGACAGAGCGTCCAACGAAGCGACCCGACGAGCAGCTCTAACTGAGAGGACGACTTCCTTGTGTGAGTGTTAGTGACTGTGTACTTGGACTTAGGTTTATTCACGCCGCATATTGTCATCTTCAACGCGCGCGTGAATAAACCTTGACTTTGTGACCCTCCCCCCGGTAACCCCGGGGGAGGATTCACCCCCCCCGAACTCTTTGTGACTTTTCCGTTCACCATGGAGAACATGGTGAACATGATTGCCGACGGCCCCTTCGCCGTTGGCATGTTTATGAAGGAGGTATATTCGGCAACGAATATCCCTCCTGTTCTCCCGTCTGGCGATCCCGCCGTGTTGGTCCTGCAGAGGCTTTCCCCGACTGAGTCGAGGATGCTCTGCAGGCAGCGTAATGTGGCAGACCGAATCGTGTCTGCTGGTTCCATTAAGGTCGGACAGACCACCGTCCACCTTAGTTATGCTGAACCCGGATATCTTCCAGTCTGCGTCCGGGGAGCATCGCCGCTGATGACTGAGAAATATCTCAGGGGCTTCATGTCAGACTATGGTGTGGTGCATAGGATTTCGTATCCTCAGCACCCGGATTCACCGCTTCAAAGAACTGGAGACATCATAGTCTACATGGACTTAAATAGAGACATTCCTAAGGATGTTGTAATGCGCGGAGATAAAGTCTCCGTGTCTTACAAAGGTCAAAGGCAGTGCTGCTGGTACTGCAAGAAGACTGCCCACGTCAGGAAGGACTGTCCTCTCCTGGTGAAATGTTCCTACTGCAACAAAGTAGTGAACAAATTTCACCAGTGCCCGGAGAGGACGCTTGCATCGCCAGCAGCTCCATCTTCGCCTGAAGGAGTGTCTCCCCAGCAACCATCGATGATGACATCACCGGCCATGTCAACAGAGCCGAGCAGAGCCACGTCGCCTTCGCGCCCACCTCGAAGGCAGCGTACGACGCCATCTCCACCGCCTATGGAGTCCAGGAAGGAGATGCCACCGCCTCCAGCGCCACTATCTGACAAACCGAGGGAGGAGATTCCATCCACTTCTCCCCCATCGAAGATCTCAGACGGCGCCCCCTTCCCTGAGCCATCAAGCGACATCTCGATGGTCGAGGAGGTGAGCTCTGCAGAAGATGATGTGGACGTATCGGCGTTATCCGAATCGATCTTCCCAGAGGAGGACTTTCCATCTCTTCCTCCGCCGGCGAAGACATCGGCTTCGCAGCCTCTTCGGATTGCCTGTGCGCCCACTTCAGCTTCAGTGTCATCATCTGCTGGGAATACCAAGTCATCAGCGTCAGCACAGCGGGATGTGCCTGCGACGTCTTCCAAATCTCGCAGGCACAGAACCAGACGGCATCACAGCAGAAGGGACGGCGTTGCTGCTTCTTCTACCGAGCGAGACAGCTGCGAGAGCCATCATCGCAGCACATCGTCTTCTTCCTCGTTTCGATCTCCGAGGCGGAAGTCGAAGGAGCCTCCACCATCATCAGTGAAGCTCCAGTCTCCTTCGGACAAGTGTCAAGAACCAGCAACGTGATTCCACAATGAAGGTCATCTCACTGAACGTGCGTTCCCTAGGTTCGTCTTTTAAGCAATCGGTTTTGTCGACGTTTATTGCCCTGTATAGGCCGGACATACTTGTGCTTCAAGAAGTGAAACTTGATCCTGCACAAGTATGGTACGATCTACCCGGCCTTCGCAGACAATTCCCTCGTGGACAATTTTTTATTAACTCTTCGTCACCGTTTGGGCAAGGGGTTGCAACTATCATCTTCAACCCCTCCATTCAGGTGTCGAATTATTTATGCGACAGCGAGTGCAGGGTAATATCTTTAGACATTACATCTTCTAAATTTCAATTCCGATTGCTTAACGTGTATGCTCCGTGTACAAGTGCAGAGAAACGTGACTTTTTCAATGATCTTCAAGCCTATCTGTGTTCATCATTTCCTGTAGTGATTGCTGGTGATTTTAACTGTCGTCCAGACGCCAACAACATCTTTTCGTCTGGACATGTGCATCGTCTGTGCCAGCAAAATGCATTGTTTGATCTTTGGCCAGTGAATTCTCGTGGTGATCTCAGTGGGTTCACATTTCATCGAGGACCCACTGTGGCATCACGACTTGATCTTTTTCTGGTCGACAATGTGTTTGCTGGTGCAGCTGGAACAATGGAGGTTATTCCTTGTGCCTTTTCCGACCATAGTGCCATCTTGTGGTCGTGGGATCCTCCATTTGTTTCTCCGGCAATTGCTGCAGATCGAGTTACCAACAAGAACTGGTTCCTAAACGTTTCTCTGCTCGACAATGAAGAGTACCAGGGAATGTTCGTTCAGTTTGTGGAAAAACATCTCCACAATGTGCCTCCTACGCTCGAATCGTGGTTGAACTTTAAAACCAAATTAAAAAAATTTTTCCGGAAGATTGGATTGGATGCAGCCAGACGTCGTCATCGTTACCTCCTCATGCTGCAAGAAATCTTACGACTCCTCCGCTGTTCCACCCCTAAGGAGGAGTTTCAGGCTGAAATTCAACAGGTGAAGAGCGAAATAAATGCTCTAATGATCCGGAAAGCTGCCGGCGCAGCACTCAGGGCCAAACTCACCTGGGCTGCTGACGTCCGGCACATGTCATCGGCAGCCTTCGCTGAGGAGAGGCGTCGGGCTAATAAAAAACATTGCCATCGTTTATTGGTGGAAGGTGAGGTAGTGGAGTCTGATGCCGACATCTTATCAGCCTTCCACTCTCACTTTTCATCATTTTTTAGCCATCCAATCATTCCGTCTGACACCACGAAGAAGTGGATTGAGGCATTGAGACCTTTTTCAGTGGAATCTGATTCATTCATATCACGTCCCTTCACCGAAGATGAAGTAAAGAAGTTTCTTTCGGCGGACGGCCGTCATCAGTCCAGCCCGGGCTTAGACGGCATACCGTACACCTTCTTCAATTCGTCATGGAAACTTCTTGGGCCTTTCCTGGTGCGAGTCTTTAATTCCATCATTCAAGACCCGTCTTCCATCACACCGGAGTTTACTGTAGGGAGAATCATCCTTCTCCCTAAATGCCCGGATCCAAAACTCGTGACCCAGTGGAGACCGATTACTCTACTCAACACGGACTATAAAATCTTCACTGGGGTTTTCCAACAACGTCTTAAGCTCATCGCCGACGAGTTTTTTGATCCGGGCCAATCCTGCTCAATTCCAACGCGCAGGATGACTGACAATCTTATTACTATTCGGTGTGTTATGGAAGAAGCGCAAGCTCGTCAACAAACTCTTGCGGTGTTAAGTCTCGACCAGGAAAAGGCGTTCGACAAGGTGAATCACGAATTTTTATTCCAAGTGTTTCACCAGCTTCATCTTCGGACTTTTGCTGTGATCATTTCTTCACTGTATGCATCGGCCACATCATGTGTGGCGGTTAATGGCTTCACTTCACCTACCTTCGATCTCTTGAAAGGTGTCAGGCAAGGGTGTCCTCTATCGCCCCTCCTGTACATCTTCTATTTGGAGCCATTACTCCAGTTCTTGAACCGCCACCCGGAGGTTAGGGGATATGAGTTACCAGCTGCGTCTGTCAACATCAGGACATTAGCTTACGCAGACGACGTTGTGTTGTTTGCGTCTGACTCATATTCCCTGAGCATTTATAAAGAAACCTTCGATCTCTTCAGTACTTCGACGGGGAGTACCATCAACCTCGTCAAGTCAAAGGGAATTGCGATTGGGAATTGGACGACCGACAAACTCAAGTCATTCCCAATAACATGGTGTGGTCAGATCACAGTGCTAGGATTTTTATTTTCCTTTCTACCGGACATTGACTCTATTCATTGGCAACAAGTGGTGGATAAGTGTATTGCCCGCCTTGACAGGAATTTTTGTTTTTCTACGTCAATGCTAGTCAAGGTGCGGTTTGTGCAGACTCACATCTTATCACTGTTATCTTCTAAGTGCCTATTCACTTTGCCTCCAGCGAACATGCTCCACAAAGTTCGCAGTGCTATGATTAATTGTGTGTGGGGAAGGTTAGTTCATCGACATCCTGTTCGGGCAGGGTTTCTTTTTACTCCCTTTGAAAGGGGAGGGTTAGGCCTGCCCGAGATCCGGCGATACCTCATTGCAGCAAGACTTGCTGCAATGATTCGTGTTTTTCTCTTCCCCCCACCTTTGTGGGCGAACTTTGTGTTTATATATCTTCGTGTGTTCTTCAAAGTGAATAGGATACCGTTGCCACCCTTGCTGCCAATAACTATTAATATACGTCACCCGAAGATATACCAACTATTCCAAGGGGACTTAATGACAATCTTACCAGCGTTGCGCAATGTAGATTACCAAGATTGGGGTCACTTGCGTCTGTCTTGGTTCTTCCAGCAATCTGACCAGGGCGAGTCCACCGACATCTTTCGCCTCCGCCCAGATTATCCGTGGTCAGCCTTCTTAAAGGCATTAAAATCTGTTGCCTTCAATGGAACCGTATTCTCCATCCAATGGCGGTTGCTGCACCACGGATTTTATTCCCTCCAACGTCTTCATCTATGGAGGGTGGTTAGATCTGCTGGTTGTCTACATTGTGGCATCATAGAGACAATCGAACATATATTCTTCGAGTGCTCGTTCGCCAAATCCATCTGGAATCGTCTATGTCAACATTATGGTTTACCAAAGTTTTCCTACTCATTTGTGCGATTCCTGATGGATGATTCCACTGGTGATTCTCTAAACTTGGATCTAGCGGTACCAATTATGTTCTTCAATCATGAACTTTGGTCAGCAAGAGTAGACAGAGCGAGGGGGACCTTTTCCACACCGTCATCTACGTGGAAAAAAGGTTCTTCACATCTGCGGTCCTTCCTCCTCTTGGAATGGTATCGTCTAGGTCCATTAGTATTCAAAAGGCGTTTCGCAACATCCAAACGCCTTTGTGAGGTCATCGGAGGGGACCATACTAAGAACTATGTATATCTATACACGTTCCCTCTAAACTTCTGATGACCGACCGGTGGAATAACGAGCCTCGAAAATGAGGCGTTTACTAAAGCGTCGAAGCCTATGATAGGCTTCACGAATTCAACGTTTTAAGCATGTGCGCCTGAGCACCCTGCCATAAGATCTTTCTAAGGGTGCTCGCTGGAGCAAATTCCATCTGCTCCAGCTCCAACAGCGACGAGCCCCAGGGGACCACTGCCTTGAGCTCCGGAGTCTTGTGTGAGTGTTTGTGTCGGGTTAATTGGACTTAGGTTTATTCACGCCGCATCTAGTCATCTTCAGCGCGAGTGAATAAACCTTGTGACTTTGGGACCCTCCCCCCGGTAACCCCGGGGGAGGATTCACCCTCCCCCCGAACTCTTTGTGACTTTTGATATCAACCATGGATCGCATGGTTGATATGATTGCCGACGGCCCTTTCGCCGTCGGCATGTTTATGAAGGAGCTATACGCTAAAACGCGTATACCTCCGGTTCTCCCGTCGGGTCACCCCGCTGTGACTGTTCTGCAGAGGCTTTCTCCGACTGAGTCGAAGATGCTCTGCAGGCAACAGAATGTAGCAGACAGAATCGTCGATGCGGAGTTTATCAAGGTTGGGCAAACCACCGTCCACCTGAGTTACGCCGAACCCGGATACGTTCCTGTTCTTATCCGGGGTGCATCGCCGTTGATGGCAGAAAAGTATCTCCGAGACTACATGTCGGATTATGGGGTAGTACGTAGGGTTACGTACCCCCTGCACCCAGATTCTCCTCTTCAGATGACGGGCGACATCGTAGTCTTCATGGAGCTACATAAAGACATTCCTTCAAACCTTGTGATGCGCGGAATTGGTGTTTCCGTGTCTTACAAGGGTCAGAGGCAGTGCTGCTGGTACTGCAAAAAGACGTCCCATCTTCGTAAAGACTGTCCTCTTCTACGGAAATGTGATTATTGCCACAAGTCCGTGCACAAAAATCATCAGTGCCAGGAGAGGTCAGATGCCTTATCAGCAGCCCCAACGCCATCGCCTCAAGGAGTGTCGTCCCAGCAACCAGGAAAGATGACTTCACCGGCTAAATCAACTGAGCCAAGCAGAGCGACAGCGCCTCGTCCACAACCTAGGACATCGAAGACGACCCCATTGTTGTCGTCACCTCCTCCTTCATCGGGGATATCGAAGTTGGCCCCACCGTCAACGCCTTCTTCATCACCGAGGAAGTCGAAGGCGACCCCACCATCGTCGCCTCCTCCTTCTCCGAGGATTTCGAAGACGACTCCACCATCGTCACCTCGTCCTACGATTTCTGGGAAGGAGATGCCGACTCCCCCTCCTCGGCCTAGTGTGGTTCAGGAGAATGTCTCCCCACGTGTACCTTCGCCTGATGTTTCCCCAATGTCGGAGGACCGTCGATCTGCTGAAGTCATCTTAGACGATTCGTTGTGTTCCGAGTCGGTGTTTGATGTGGCGGAGTTTCCAGCTCTTCCTCCGCCTACTCTTTCATCGGCTTCGCAGCCTCTTCGAATCGCCTGTGCATCCATGCCTGGTAATATTTCATCTTCTGCTGGGACCACAAAGCCATCAATGTCTGCTCAGCGGGATCTTCTTGCGGCGCCTAAAAGCCCTCGCAAGAAAAAGGCCCGACGACATCGTAGCAAGAGGGACGGGATTTCTATGTCCTCATCATCTGAACGAGACAGCTGCGTAAACCGTCATCACCGCAGCTCCTCTTCCTCTTCGGGACGTGCTCGCTCCCCCAGAAGGAAGACATCTATGCCTCCTCCGCCATCCGTGAGGCATAAGACTCCTTCAGATATAGGTCAGCCTCCGTCAGCCTAAATTCGCAGTGAAGGTCTTTTCCCTAAACGTTCGTTCCCTTGGTTCGTCTTTCAAGCAATCGGTTTTGTCATCATTTGTTGCCCTGTACAGGCCAGATATTCTACTTCTTCAAGAGGTTAAGCTGGCTGCTTCGCAACAGCTTGCTAACCTACCTGGCCTTCGCAGTCAATATCCATCTGCGCAGTTCTTCATCAACTCATCTTCGCCACATGGACAGGGGGTTGCTACCATCCTCTTCAACCCCTCCATTGTGGTGTCGAACTGTGTCTTTGACTGCGAGTGCAGGGTAATTTCTTTGGACCTCCTGCTATCTGGTTTCAAATTCCGATTGCTGAATGTGTACGCCCCGTGTTTATCAATAGAGAAACGGTCTTTCTTTGAAGAACTCGATTCTTACCTGTGCTCGTCTTTGCCTGCAGTGGTTGCAGGGGACTTTAATTGCCATCCAGATGAAAACAACATCTTTTCGTCTGGGTACGTCTACCAGTTGTGCCAGCGGAATGGACTATTCGATCTGTGGGCGTCTTCTTCCCATTCCAACCAATGGGGGTCCACCTTTCATCAAGGGCCCTCTGTGTCATCAAGGTTGGACCTTTTTCTCGTAGACGACACTTTCGCTGGTGCCCCTGGTTCCATGGAGGTTATTCCGTGCTCGTTTTCAGACCACAGTGCCATCAAGTGGTCTTGGAACCCTCCATTCCCTGCCTCCTCTGCAGGTACTACTTCGAACAATTGGTTTCTGAACGTTTCTCTGCTTGACATCGATAGATACAAGGGAATGTTCGTTCGGTTTGTGGAAAGACATCTTCACAACCTGCCTCCGTCGCTAGCTTCGTGGCTTTCTTTTAAAACTAAGCTCCGTCGCTTCTTTAGAAAGATTGGGTGTGATGCTGCTAGACGTACTCGGCGCCATCTCCTCATGCTCCAAGAAATCCTGCGCCTCCTTCGCTGTTCCACCCCGAAGGGGGCATATGCTGATGACATCCGCCAGGTGAAGAGCGAGATCAATGCTATTATGATCCGCAAGGCCGCCGGCGCAGCTCTCAGGGCTAAACTGTCCTGGGCGTCTGACGTCCGGAATATGTCGTCAGCTGTGTTCGCTGAGGAGAGGCGTCGCGCCAACAAGAAGAGGTGCCATCGTTTGGTGGTGGAGAATGAGATAGTGGAAACCGACGCTGACATCTTGTCGGCTTTTCACTCCCATTTTTCATCATTTTTTGGCCACCCTGTCTTTCCATCCGACGCTACGACGAACTGGATCGAGGCACTTAGACCTTTCACTGCGGATGCTGACCTATCAATTACCCGTCCCTATTCCGAAGATGAAGTCAAGAAGTTTCTGTCGATGGATGGCCGTCATCAGTCCAGCCCTGGATTAGACGGCATCCCGTATTCATTCTACGATGCGACTTGGAAACTTCTTGGGCCTTTCCTGGTGCAAGTTTTCAACTCTATTCTTAAGGACCCTTCTTCCATCACGTCGGACTTTACTGCGGGGAGAATCATCTTACTCCCCAAGGTACCGAATCCTGAACTCGTCACCCAGTGGAGGCCTATTACTCTTCTCAACACAGATTATAAGGTCTTCACTGGCGTGCTTCAACATCGGCTCAAATGTTTCGCTGACGAGTTCTTTGATCCGGGACAATCCTGCTCCATTCCATCTCGCAGGATGTCCGACAACATCATTACCATCAAGTGTGTTATGGAGGAAGCGTGTGTACGCCGTCAGACTCTTGCCGTCCTTAGTCTTGACCAGGAAAAGGCCTTCGACAAAGTGAATCACGTGTTTCTTTTCCGAGTGTTTCACCATCTTCATCTTCGGAAATTTGCTACGATTATCTCAGCACTGTATGCTTCTGCCACGTCATGCGTGGCGATTAATGGCTCCAATTCGCCATTCTTTGAACTGTCTAAAGGCGTCAGGCAGGGGTGTCCCATCTCTCCCCTCTTATATATTTTCTATTTGGAGCCATTATTACAATTTCTTAATCGCCACCCAGATGTCCGGGGGTACGATTTGCCAGCTGCTTCCATCAACATCCGTACGCTGGCATACGCTGATGATGTAGTGCTATTTGCATCTGATGCGTATTCCCTGGGCATCTACAAGGACTCTTTCGATCTCTTTAGTACTTCGACGGGAAGTTCCATCAATCTCGTCAAGTCTAAAGGCATCGCTATTGGGAAGTGGACTGTGGACTATCTTCATACCTTCCCAATAACGTGGTGTGAGCAAATCACAGTGCTGGGATACGTTTTCTCCTTTCTACCGGACATGGACTCTCGTCACTGGCAGCAAGTTATCGATAAGTGTTTGTCTCGCCTTGGCAAGAACTTTCGTTATTCCACCTCGATGTTTGTCAAGGCGAAATTCATCAAGTCCAACATTTTGCCCATATTGACATCTAAATGCCTATTCGCCTTGCCATCTCCTCAGCTCTTGAAGAAAGTGCATAGTGCTGTTGTGGACTGTATTTGGGGGTATGCAGCTGTCCGTCACCCTGTTCGCGGGGAACTGCTGTTTATCCCCTTTGAAGGAGGAGGCCTGGGCCTGCCTAACATCCGACGCTACCTCATTGCGGCCAGAATGGCTGCCTTGATTCGGGTCTTCCTCCTTCCGCCTCCCATCTGGGCCAATTTTCTCTTCCTGCACCTACGTTTCTTCTTCAAGGTGAATAGGCTACCAGTTCCTTCTTCGCTGCCAGTGACAATCAACCTACGATCTCCTGGGTTCTACAACAGAATTCAGAAAGACTTTGCGACCTTCATTCAAGATCTGCGTCAGGTAGACCCACAAGACTGGGGAAGCCTTCGTCTATCTTGGTTCTTCCAGCAGGCCGATCGGGGTGCGTGTTCCGACATCGTGCGCTGGCACCCCCAGTTTCCATGGTCAGCCATCTTGAAGGCCATCAAGTCCTTTGCCTTCGAGAAGACTGTATTTAACTTTCAATGGCGCCTGCTGCACCATGGTTTCTATACTCTCCAGAGGTTACATCAGTGGGGAGTAGTCGGTTCTGCTGGTTGCCTGTTTTGTGGGTCTCCTGAATCCATTGATCATGTCTTTTTTGAGTGCCCGTTCGCACGGTCCATTTGGGATTGCCTTTCATCCCATTTTGGTCTGACTACCTTCTCCATCCAGTCAGTGCGATTTCTGATGGACTATTCCACCGGTGCTGCGTACAAGCTGGACCTAGCCACTTCCATCGCCTTTCTTAACAAAGAACTTTGGTTGGCCCGTCAGAAGCGATCTGACGGTGTTCATCAGCCAGCCTCAGTCATCTGGAGGATGGGCGCCATCCATCTTAGGTCCTTTCTCCAGCTCGAGTGGCCACGGCTTGGCCCAGCTACGTTTCGGAGACGCTATTCGTCATCTCAGCGTCTCTGTAAGATCATTGGAGGGGATACGAACAACATCTCGTATCTCTTTACCTTTCCCCTCAACATCAATGACCTACCGGTGGGCGGACGGGCCTCCTCTTGAGGCGTTTATATAGGAGCAGCCCTTGAAAAAAGGGCCGCCCGTATTCCTATAGCATGTGCGCCTGGGCACCCTGCCTGTGTTAAGATCTAAGGGTGCCCCTCTGGAGCCATAACACCGGCTTCAGTTCCAACAGCACCCGACGAGCCCCAGGGGACCTCTTGGATGAAAGAGAGTCGGAAAGAGAGACCAAGGAGACCGAAGGAATCCTCATGGAGGAAGGAAGGCGAGCCACATCGAGCTACCGGAGCCGAACCAAGTAAACGGATCTCGAATCAGCCGTTTATCAATAAGGGACGTCAATCTGCAAAAGGGAGTAGGAAAACTCAACCCCGTCGAAGCAGGAGCCCCGGCCGTACCCAGAGCTTGAGCCGAACAGCCGCCACGTTTACCGGAAACATTGAGTTCTCTCGGAAGGAACCGATCGACAAGGCAGGTCGTATAAATTCGAAATTCAAATTCCCTAATTATTGTTTATCTATCGAGGAAGAAGCTGATAGCGTAGCTGCCGAAACCGTGAGGCAGGAAGCCCGAATACAAGTGGACGAGAGCATTTTCGCCCAGCGAACATTCGCAAGGAAGAAACGTGCGGGACGCCCAATGGCACGGAATCCACGTCCAAGGATAATCATCTAGTTCACAACCGCAAAGCGATAGGTCCACGCTTGCTAGAGAAGAGGAACGAAACCTACAGTGACTCGACCGTAGCCCGTTCGGAAGACATAGGCCCCGCAGGTGCGCTCCGCGTTGAGATCTCGCGCTGCGAGTTGCGCTTTGCTAAGCCGCGACCGTGGGCAGGTAATCAGATAACTTTTGGACTCTTAGTCGTAGAATTTATTTTCCTTGGATACAATTAATGATTGAATAACTCTCACCGCTCTACTTCTCTCTTATCGTTTGACTATTGTTTAGTTCGATTTCTTTGATGGGATTAATCTTCTAGTTATCTGCAGAATAGTCAAACACTTAATCATTAAGTTGTATTTAGTTGCTCATATTAATCTCAGTTGTTCGATTCATTTTGTGCAGACGAACTCGACGTGAACGAACGGACAGACACGGCGAAGGCTATTTCCGAAATTGCCCACGTTCAACCGAACGACACGACTGAGCTAGGAGCAACCTCTACTTACTGGACTCAATTTACAAGTTGGACGTCAGGACTTATTTACAATAGATGCCAGCGAAGAACTTATGCCCAAGTTCTGAAATCTTTCGTCCCGAAGATTGAAGCATCATAAATTTTTGTATTATCTAATTTGTATCTACAAAATTAACTCTGTCTTGATTAAACGTAGCATTATACCTACTATTTCGTCTCCTCCCTTCTCTTTCACATTACTCTGCATTATCACAAATCTAACTAAGAAAAAGTCGTGAAAGTGGTGCTGCACCTCATTACGGACGGAACGTTCGTAATTATTTAGATGAACATTTTCCTGATCGTTGGATTGGACGAAGAGGTCCGATCGAATGGCCTGCCAGGTCACCAGATTTAACTCCACTTGATTTTTTCTTGTGGAGTTATTTAAAAAATCGGGTTTACGAAACGAAACCTCAAAATTTAGATGAATTGCGTCAGAGAATAATTGATATAGCTGCCCAAATACCTGCAGAATACTTAAACAATTCCATCGAATCTGTTTACCATCGATTAGCTTACTGCCAGGAAGAAAACGATGCACAATTTGAGCATTTACTACAACAAATTATTGGCGCCAATCGCGAGAGGCAAGAGGACTCACCTGAAACAAACACCCCGAAGGGAACAAAAACGTACGAAAGTCTAGTACGTCTACGTTGTTGTCGCTGGGTTATGCTAAACGTAGTTTTTTACTAAAGTCAGATACAAAAACAACGAAAGACGTTAACCTCATATTAGCCGTAGAAATACTTTCACTTGCGAGAAAGAATTGTTTTTGCAATTAGAGCGCCATCAATCGGTCGACTGTCATACTGTATCATTAGATAGCCTTTTCAAAAATACTAATTTTGTGTTCCGAAGCGTATGTCCCGAGAAATTTGACCATTTGCAGACTTCTGATCTGTATTTGTTTTTCTGCGATTACAGCGCCATCTATCGCGAATCAAAAAAAATTTTCAGCTAAAACTTGTTCACTTTTTCACGTAGAATCCGAATCTGCAATAAAAAATGGGGGTTTCCAATTAAGATTTCAAAGTTTCCCCCCCCCCGCTCCCCCCCCGGGGGGGGGGGGGGGGGGTCGTGTTTGGTGTCATTCGATAGATTTTTGAAAAATATTGAACACGTGTTTTTCAGTTTTTCGATCCGATGTAAATTTCCCGAAATATTCGACCGTCCCGCTTCTTTTGGCACACCCTGTATCATTGTTATAATTATGTTAAAACGTAACTTTTAACAGTTTTCATAAGGATCGGTGAAAATATTAGAAGATTTATATGGTATATTTATTAAGATAAATATTAATCTTCGCAGGGGTACACGGAAGTAGCATTAGATGAGCCAGACAGTGAAAGCGTGAGTTTATCTTTTTAATATTGTATAACTCATCTGTATATAAGTTAACCCAAAAATAAACTCAAAGAATATTGTAAAATAAAACATATCTGAATTTCAGAAATTTCATGACACTTCAAAAAAAGAAGCCGCAAAGCTTTCAGAAAGTCCTGGTACACAACAAATTTATCCGAATATTGTAAGTATCTGTTTTTCGTGTATTGATTCTACCAGAATTAAAATTGGCGATAGTCAAATATTTAAGAAGCACTGAAAAACAAACAACCGTTATCAAATATGTTGGAAAAATCATATCTTTTTCACTATTAATCTATTTTCACAAACCATTCAAGTATTTAAATGTCATTAAAGCACATTACAGTTTTGGGTTGCAAAATAAGTTCATTCGGTTTTTGCTTTAGTGTTTGCAAATCGAATGCACATTTGAAAGTATAAGTTTTACTGTGTGGCCAAATTACTATGATTACCTAACTTTTGTAGGCAAATTAGCTATGACTTCGCGCTGAAGTTGCTAGAGGGACACACTAAAGCAACAGGTTGTTTACCATAACAGTAGAAGTGTTTTGTTTCTGAAGATACGGGTAAACGACGCGATTTAACAGTATTTGAACGTGGGATGATTGTTGGCGCTTGGAGCCATGGAGCGAGTATCTGCAAAACAGCTGCATTCGTTAAATGTTCATGAGTAGCTGTTGTTAAAGTGTTTAAAGACTAGACTGTCAGTCAGAAAACTGGGCCTGAACGTGAGATTTGTGGCCGTCAGCAACTAGTCAATGTTAAGATAGAATGTAGAGTGGCAAAACTGGTAGAAAACGATAGAATAGTAACAGTGCATCAAATTACTGCAGAACTTAATCAGAGATTCTCTCCATTGATGTCTGAATGCAGAGGATCCTCTCGCTGTACACCGCTTAGTTGGGATATGGAAGCCGACGGCCTGTTCGAACACCTTTGCTGTCTGGAGTTAACAAGATAAAACATTTCCAGTTCGCATAGGAACACAAGGATTTGACAGTCTAGCATTGAAAAAAGTCATGTGGCCCGATGAATCACGTTTTCATTTGCATCATGCAGATGACAGAGTGAGAATTTGGTGAAAGCAGCATGAAAGCATGGACCCCACATGCATGAATACAACCCTTCAAGGTGGCGGGAGCAGTATTATGGTTTGGGTATGTTTTCCTGGCATAAGCTGGGCCCTGTAATTCGTATGGAACAACGCCTGAATAACATAACATACAACAAGACAATGAGCTCTAATTATCCAAGAGCATGAAGGAGACTTTACCTTGCTTAGGTGGCCCCACAATCACCTGATGTCAATTCAGTTGAGGATTTGTGATACGAAGTCGAAAGAGCCATCAGTCAGGTGGTTCCACAACCATCAAATATCACACAACTAGGCAATGCTATTCATCAAGCATGGTGTCAGATTCCTCGCATCACCTTTCAACATCTCGTGGAGTCAATGCAAAGAAGAAACGTCACAGTATTAACGGCAGAAAGGTGACCCAACGAAGTGCTAATGGGGCTGTCATAATAATCTGGCCACTCGGTATTCCATACAAGCGCTAATTGCAAGCCCTTCTTTGGGCTAATCGCAAGGGTGTCATATTCCACTATGAGAAGGCCAGACCGCATACACCTTTGACAACTCAAAACAAAGCGCTTATTCTTAGCTCGGATGTTTTGCCTCATCTTCCGTACTCACCCGGTCCGACCCCTTAAGATTATCTCCGTGAACTAGAAAACATTCAATAATGAAGAGGAAGTTAATAAAATAAAACACATACGCTGTTGTTGTTTTTTTTGCCAATACACCAAACGCGTTTTATGAACGTGGCATAACGAAGTTGACAGAACGATGGTAAGGGATCATTGATAAAAAGGGACAATATGGAAATGATAGAAATTTTCCTTATGTTTCATAAAGTGCGTTTTGTTACATTCTAAAAAACCAAATGAACTTATTTGATTCAAACCAGTAACAATAATTTATTTATCTAACATAAAATAAACTCTTAAATAAATAAATTTTTTATTTAAGCAGAAGGATGGAGACACCCACGATTTACAAGAAACTCAAAAAGTAAGCACTTCGTTTTTCTAATTTAATTCTTCATTTGAATTCTTTAAAATTTTGAAACCAGCCATAGAGTTTGCCTTAAAATGTAAATTTAGTAGTTACCTTAGTACAAGGTAGATTTTCCATTGTTATTGTACACTATCTATGCCTGCAACAATTACATATTGGATCAAGAAAATTATTATATGTACAAATAACCGTTTAATTTCATCCATACATATTGAATAACCGTTTAATTCCTTACATAATTCAGCCATGAATATAGAGCAGTCTTTCTTCCTTAAACCACTCGGACGTCTAAGGAAGAAAGATTGCCATCCCTGTGGAGACTATTGGTAGGAAAATATAGTTCTTGTCAGCCTTTTTGTACAACCTGTGACAATAAAGTTCGGTGAATGACATCAAATTGCTAACGGTCGTAAGAGTGCACCATCGTCGTATCTTGCCCCAGACAGGTCGAGACATGTTTAAACAAATTTGAGAGAATCAGCGCTGCGAGTGTGTTTATTGTGTTTAAACAGGACATTGAAGACAGAAGGCGTAGTGCGCGTGGTCGAAACCCAAAATGGATCAGCGAACGAAAGACTCATGAAATGATGACAACAGTTTACAAAGAAAGTGCTATTACTTTGAAGTGTGTTTATGAGTGGTTTAAACGGTTCACCGTAGAAGGCGCCCCCCGAAGTGGCCAGACATCCAGCGTAATGTTACGACCCAACTGAAGGCTATCCCTAAAAACGACTACGCCAGGAGTTTCCAGGACTTGTACAGGCGATCCCAGAAGTGCATTACTTTGAAGGATAGTAACTGCTGTTTCATGTAAGCGAGCAATCCACTTTCAATATGCCACCATTCACCGAACTTTATTGTCACAGGTTGTATATATGTTACCGGCAAAGTGTGAAAGCATGGACCCCCACATATGAGTACAACTCTACAAGCTGGTGGGGGCAGTGTTATTATTTGGGGCATGTTTTACTGGCTCTTTAATTCTTGTGGAACAATGTCTGACTAGCACAACATGCCTAAGTATCGTTGCTGAATCAAGTTCATCTATCATGTTGAGGGCGCATCCCAAAGGAGATGGCTTCTTCCAAGCAGACAATGTTGCATGCCCCAGTGCTCGTATTATGTTGATTAGGTGGATTCCACAATCACCATATCTCAATCCAATTAAGCATTTGTAAGGTGAGATTGAAAGAGACATCAGACAGGTGGTTCCACAACCATCAAATATCACACAACTGGACTGTGCTATTCATCAGGCATGGTGTCAGATTCCTCACATCACATTTCAACATTTCGTGGAGTCAATAGCAAGAAAAAGCCCCGCAGTATTGAAAGCAAAGAGTGGCTCAACGAAGTACAGATGGGCTGGTCATAACAATCTAGGGTACCCCGTCTTCGCCCCCCCTGTTGTTAGACATAATGTTGTCCTGAAATAAGCAACGATAAGCTATGAATGAAATGATGTTCGTTTTTTTTATTTAGCAAGCGGATGGAGATGTGAACGAATTACAACTAGGAGAAAAAGTAAGTTTTTTTTTATTTTATTGTTTTTCTTTTAATTTTTGAAATCAACATCAGATGCTATATACGAGGGTGGGCTGAAAAGTAATGCCTCCATGGCTGTAACTTTTTTATTTTTTTGTAACCTCATGTCATTGATTTCATAATTAATATAATGGGCGCCAATGTAAGTGCCTTTTTGCCTCACGTTGTGGTGCCAATGTAACCTTATACCCTTGATTTTATAATTTTACAATGGGTGCCAATGGAACCAGTCAGTTTGACTGGACCACCCCCCCTCTTCTCTTAAATCAGAATCTAATGAAATGAATTCAAAGAAGGCTAGCTCAACAAAAATGCTCAAACATAATCAATATGTATAATCAAGGACATAGGTTAGGTTCTTTTTAAAATGGCAGGCTGTGACTTATTTATTTCAATAAGGAAAGCAAGGTTTGGAATTAAATAAATGTCAAAGTTAAACAAACCAATGAGATACAAAATTAAATAAAGTCTTAAATCTAAGTGAAAAGAAAGTAGATTGATCTTATCGTAAAGAAGAAAGATAATATTAAATTCCCAAGTACTTATAACTAAGATAACATGCAAAATGTGAATAAATGTCAATAAAAATCAATTGCTCTGAGGAAAGAGATAGTTCTACTCAAAATTCTATTTTAAGAAAGTTCTCTCAAATTTATTTCTTTATCGTACCTTTGTCATGACACTCAATTAGATCAACATATCAAATTTCAGTTCTACTTACAATTACGTAGTTCAAACACCTGCAGACTTGTGATCACTTTTAATCCACAATTTGTGCACACAATACTTTCTGTGTTAAACAGGCCATAAATTATATTACTTATCACTCTGAAGCACATAAAACACACCTGAAGATAATCCGGATCGATTAGTGAGTGAGTCCACTGGAAGTCTCAAAGTGTCCCCACTAAGTTCAACAGAAGATCTCAAATATGTAGTTGTCTTCTTCTCTCAAAGTCGGATTCCTAATTATGCCAGTCGCTTGAAGAATGTCGAGGTTCCAATTTCCATATTTTTGATTCCAATCATGAATGACGACTCTGAAGAATATCAATTGCATACAGGTTCCATTTCAATAATACACTTGGTAATCATTTCTCATAGTTCTATTTAAATCACGTAGTCGGGGGTTTACTTATTATTTCAGAAAGTCAAATCGGGTTCGGGAGAGATACCACCCACACCAAAGGGTTTTTTCATTAATTAATGTGATGAGCCTGCTCCAACCAAGAAATTGAGAGATCGGGCTAAACGAGCTACTTGGCCATTTACATAGGTTTGTAGTGACCGTTTTCGCAGAGAATTTCCGTTTCCAATTAGCAACATCAAAACAACTCATAATTGGACTACCTAATAACTTAGTCCCTCTATTCCCATATTCACCAACTGTACTTGATGAGCCTGTACGAGCCCCAAAGATTTGGGAAGAGAGGCCACCTGATGGCTTCGACGGGCTACGGAGGTTACGCAGCCACCTCGGCGCATCTTGGCTGACCATCCCCCCCAATCGACCCGGGCGAAGAGCGCTCAGCTTCCCCCTGTCATCGACTCGCCAGTACTCATAAAAGTTTCGGTTTCTCTCTCCTATTTATCGCCTCGCACATATCCGGTCTCCTTTCCTTTTCACAACTTACAAGTTCCAAAGTGAACAAATCGCTAAAAAAAAAATGATTTCAAACACTACACAAAATCCGTGATACAAACAAATCTTAAAAAAAATAAATATATCTATCTATCGAGGAATCCAATGACTAACATCAACAATATTTACTTAAACTCCAAAAGAATGTCTCTTCCTGTCATTGCTCCACCCCTCCTGCTATTTCACAATCGTGTGTCTTCGATTAATATCCAAATTTATAATCTTAAATTATCTCGACTTGATATATCATTACGTCAAAAACACTTATGTTACTTTATTCTTATAAAGAAACTGAATAATACCTTCTATGATTCCTGTGACCAAGTTTATCATAAAATGAATATATTACTTAACACGTGATAACGTCACATTTTAACCGATTTTCAAAATTCTTTTTGTTTCTGATACTCCCATTTCTCCTTTATGTAATGCAGTAATCACTTTTCGACATAGTCCCCTTCCCTTTCCACGCATTGTACCAACGCGTGACTAGTCGGGTGAACCCGTCGGAGAGGAATTCCGAGGTTGTCGTCGATACGAGGATTGAATGGCAGCTTTGGATCCTCTTCTGCAGCACGATAACGCCCGTCCGCACACGATCGCCACACATCAGAGGGGGTTGCAGCGCCTACAGTTCAAAGAGGAAAAACTGCAGTTCAAAAATGAAAGACTTTGCACCTTGCGACTCTCACCACTTCCCAAAGAGGAAAGAGCACCTTAAGGGCCATGAGTTGCGTTCTGACGACGAGGTGAAACCTGCCGTTCGGTCTTGAAAATCGGTTAAAAAATAAAAAAAGTTACAGCCATGGAGGCAATACCTTTCAGCCCACCCTCTATTATTGGTTCCTAGAGGTACTAATAAGTCCTAGGTAAAATGGAGTAAAGTCGTTCACCATATCTCAATCCAATTAAGCATTTGTAAGGTGAGATTGAAAGAGCCATCAGAAAAAAAAAGAAAAATCCCCGCAGTATTGAAAACAAAGAGTGGCTCAACGAAGTACAGTTGGGCTGGTCTTAACAATTAGGGTACCCCGTCTTCCCCTCCCCCCAATTCTGCCCTTTATTAGAGAAACAGCCAATGTTATCAGAGATATCTTATCCGAACTTGGATTTGCATACTGAAGTCATTTATGCAGCCTTATTTACCATTGTTTCAATAACTTTTTTTTAAGCCTCATAGACATAATGTTGTCCCGAAATAACCACTTTGGTTTAACTTACGATAAGCTATGAATGAAATGATGTTCGTTTTTTTTATTTAGCAAGCGGATGGAGATGTACACGAATTACAACTAAGAGAAAAGGTAAGTTTTTTTATTTTATTGTTTTTCTTTTAATTTTTGAAATCAACATGAAATGCTATATACGAGGGTGGGCTGAAAAGTAATGCCTCCATGGCTGTAACTTTTTTTATTTTTTAACCGATTTTCAAAATTCTTTTTGTATCTGATACTCACATTTCTCCTCTATTCACTTTTCTTCATAATCCCTATCCCTTTCCACGCATTGTACCAACGCGTGACTAGTCGGGTGAACCCGTCGGAGAGGAATTCCGGGGTTGTCGTCGATACGAGGATTGAATGGCAGCTTTGGATCCTCTTCTGCAGCACGATAACGCCACACATCAGAGGGGGTTGCAGCGCCTACAGTTCAAAGATGAAAAACTGCAGTTCAAAAATGAAAGACTTTGCACCTTGCGACTCTCACCACTTCCCAAAGAGGAAAGAGCACCTTAAGGGGCATGAGTTGCGTTCTGACGACCAGGTGAAACCTGCCGTTCGGTCTTGGTGTCGACAACAACCCCGGAATTCCTCTCCGACGGGTTCACCCGACTAGTCACGCGTTGGTACAATGCGTGGAAAGGGATGGGGATTATGTCGAAAAGTGAATAGTGTATTACATAGAGGAGAAATGTGAGTATCGAATACAAAAAGAATTTTTAAAATCGGTTAAAAAATAAAAAAAGTTACAGCCATGGAGGCATTACTTTTCAGCCCACGCTCGTATGTACAAATAACCGTTCAATTTCATCCAGCCATAGCTCAATAAGATTAAAATTCCTTACATAATTCAGCCATGAATATAGAGCAATCTTTCTTCCTTAAACCGCTCGGACGTGTAAGGAAGAAAGATTGCTATCCCTCTGGAGACTATTGGCAAGAAATAATAGATCTTGTCAGCCTTTTTGTATATATGTTACCGGCAAAGTGTGAAAAGCAGGTGTTGTATAGAATGCCTAGGGAATATATAGAATGCCTGACGCTTTTGGGCAGAGTATAAAATATAGAAATACTTCTCCTAGGCATTCTATAATTACCTAGGTATTATAGAGAATGACAGATACACTATAGGCAAAGTATCAAAACACGAAAGCAGAAGTGGCGTTTAGCTTGAAATTACACTTAATTTTTTTCACACAAAAGCACTTCATGTTTTGACACTTGGTCTTGCACATGCACCTCATGAATCCTTCTTGACCGTGTCCTGTGGACTGACAGGCAGCAACAGAATGGAAATCTATTTCGTGTTCACAGATGTGTGATATCGCATATAAGTTGGTTTATGAACCCTTCTGCAATTCCTTCTTGACCACGATACCTTTTGAAACTTTTTTTAATTTTTTTTCTGGCTTGGCTTACATAGATCAATTCAATATCATGACGCTTAATATTCTTCTATTTTTGTGAAAGTTCTTTCAACATTCTTGCGCCTTTTCATGTCCAACGGCCAAATCAACGGCCAAATCAGCGGCCAACAAAACACACCCTAGGCGGCGTCTCCAGACCGCACAGCGACCTTTCCTCTTGTCATTAGCGAGAGCTTATCGCACGTATCCACTGAGGCTCTGCAGGTCATCAATGGTTGCATACCCCTCCATCTGTTGGCACTCCTCCGCCACCGATTCCAGGAACACCGTACCGGCGGTTTTCTGGAATTCGAAGCACCAGCCGGATTCTCTTCCCAACCACCGCCTTGGGAGGCCCGAAGCATTAAGGTGCTGTGTGATGCCAACAGCAGCCCTGGCAGCGACATCGAAATATTATACACAGATGGCTCAAAGTATGGCGGTAAAACCGGCGGAGCCTTTGTTGTTTTGGAGGGCTTCACCGTGACCCACCAACAGACTTTCAGTTTGGCACCTGACTGTTCTGTGTTTCAAGCTGAGACCCAGGCCATCAGGGAAGCACTAGCGTGGCTTAACCAATCGAGAGTCACGCCAGAGAAGTCGGTCACGGTGTTGTCAGGCTCGCTGTCAACTCTCAAAGCAATCTCGAGCAACAGCTCCTCCGAGCAGACCATCGCTGCCAGAGCTGCACTACTGCAGGCAGTCGACTCACGTTGGATCACCCTACGTTGGGTCAAGTCTCATGCAGGCGTCCCTGGCAACGAACTAGCGGTCGCGACTGCAAGGAAGGCGGCATCGATTTACCCGGCGGGCCTGATTCATGAAATTAGCCGCCGGTCAGCCATCTGAAGAGCTCCCTGTACAGGGAGGCTTTCATCACATGGCAGAGGGAATGGGACAACTCCACGAAGGGACGACCAGTTCACAACTTTATATCCAATGTTGCGACCAATATAATCAGATTACACCCCCGGACCACTCAGATGATAACAGGCCACGGCCCCTTCATCGAATATTTAGAGCGATTTAAGCTCATTACAAGCTCTTCTCTTTGTCCATGTGGAACTGGAACCCATTCCCCGAGCCACATTCTCGACACCTGCAGGCTGCCTGCAGTTCTTGGTGCTCGTAGAAAGCTACACTCCGCGCTTCAACGACTCGGCTACATGCAGCCATTCTTACATGCAGCTTTCATGAACCCAGCAATAGTCAAGGATTTTGAACAGTTTTCCATAACGACAATCGCAGCCACAACCTTTGACTTGCCATGAAAAGAGCTGGAGTTTTGATTTAGCAGTTTTAACCCGCCCGAAGTCGTGAATTTCAGGACTGGGGAGACGGTGTTTTCGTCGTAGCTTCTTTCTGCCGTTTGGTCCTCGAGACTTGGTCGGCAGGGGTCCCTGCTAGCAGGGTCCCCAACTCAACAAGGCCAAATCAGGCCCATGAAGTATGCCAAATAATAATAAAATTTACTAGCGCTGGCGTGTTTTTTGAGCTGAGCGAGCGAAGCTCGTTACTCCCGACTCATGCAAATCTTCGAGCGTTAACTACATTTGACTGAGACAAGATAATCGGATGAAACTTTGCACACTGCTAGGACATACTATACGGAAGGTCGAGTTTAATTTTTTTTTCAAAATCTGCTACCATTGAGGAATAATCACTGTCAAAAGCTTCCCAAAAGTTCCCATTGAAACCCATTGTAAACGGATGTAAACAAACATTGCGCGCGCGAATAGAATTACTATATTAAACTTTAATAATAATCATAACTTCAGGATAATTCTCTAATATTCTAATTGCTTTTAGAGAATTATTCTTTTTTTGCTTTGATAAAGGATAGGCTCTATTCGAAACATCAGCTTTTTATTTTGATTTAGATTAATTATTTTTGTTTATTATATACCTTATTTTTAATCTAATTTGTATTTTTATTTAATATTTATTATTTAAACTTTAATAACAAAATTAATACTCGCTTCTCGTTTTGGCGCCAAACACATCAGATTCTCGAATATTTCTTTTGTTTACACACAAACGTGGAGAATTCAGAGTTTGATGTGACTACACTTGACAGTAGTGCAAAATCAGTTGCAATTCAACTAAGATCACAGCTTAGTAACAAAGGTCTTATGAAGCTTAAGCGCTGTGAGCGAGACAAATTCTACAATTTAGCTGAATCATTTGAATATGAAGAGAAACTTGGAATTTATGCTGCTGCACATGCAACTGCTGCATACAAAACTAATCGTCCCGAATTTGCAAAAGTTGTAGAGCAAAAGAAGCCAGAAGATCCAGAAAAAAGAGCAATCAGATTAGCGCAAGCAAAACAAGGTCGCATCAGTTTTGACAACGTAACTAAAACATTGGCTAAAGTTTTCCGAGACGTCCACAAAGAAGAGATTGAGAAGAAAAAAAAGGAAAAAGTTGAGGATAAAATTGATGAAGTTTGTGGAACAACAATAGAAGAAATTCAACCGACAGTTTTTTTCGGAGATTTCGAATATGAGATCTTTTCCATTGATTATCAAATTGTTGTTAACAAGCGTGTCAAAGTGTTGGAAAAACAGCGGCCATGTGTGAAAAAGTGCGTTCCAGCAAGCAAAGATCAGTTGAAGTTTTTACCGTATAAGTTGACAAACGAACTCAAGCGAATGTCTTTCAAAAAGAAAGTAAATTGATTTATAAATTTAATAAACTTCCTAGCTCAGCTCGCCTCCGGCAATCGATTGCGCCCTAGTTAACAAGATAACTATTACTTTTGTAAAGAAATTATTAGATGGAAGCTGGAGATAATGCTCCAAACATAAGATAATGATATTATTAGAAAAATGGAATAAAAATTTTAGAATCAGGAACCACAGTGTCACGCTCGTTGCCTCTACCAATCGGGCCACCGTTTATACGGTACAGCAAGGCTGTTACCAGGTGTCCTTAAAGACTATAATGTAGGGCGGGCATCCAGCCAACACCTCCTAGACAGAAGGCCTCATACAATGTTACACCATCAATTGGTCGACCCAATTTAGAGCTTATTATTGGTAGAAATAGGATTAACAATGGTCGACAAATGATAATATAACAATGTATGGCTTTTCCGTCATCAGGCCTTATGTCTAGGTGGTGTTGATCCAGCTCGCAGATCAGGAATTCCTTTCTAAACCATCAGAAAAGTTAATGAGCACACAAGAAATTATTAAATTGAAACTGGAGGTAATGCTCCAAAGTTAATACTGATAATGTCCTTACTTTTGTTCTCTTCTGCTACCATTACATCATAGCGTTTCAGCAGCCAATAGTGCCGTGTTCCTTCTTAGTAATCGTCTTAGCCTTTTTCATATCCTCCACTACTGTTTGATAATTATAGGTGAGTAGCAGGCTCTTTGGCATTTTATAGAATGCCTGGGAAATGTGTGAAATATAAACCATTTCATACTTTGTCTACAAACTTTAGTCATTCTAAATATTCTCTGGGCATTCTATACACATTGCTGGTGACGTATACACTGGCGTCCATAAATTAAGGAATCTGCAAAATGGAACCCTTTTGTAACATCCGACCAGCACTAAACTGTGTATAGCTGTTCTCTACGTCAGGTAAACACAATTCAGTCCTAAATTTTAATTGAAGTGGCATCGCAAACAAACAAGGATATTTTTGAGGGGCAAGACTGTGTATGCCCATACCACATATTACCCTTTCGTGCCAAAATTATTTAAAAAAAATCTCAAAAATGTATATAACGGTGACAAACCAGTTCTTACTTGATGGCGTGATCATTAACACATGAAAATAACTTTGAACTTAATCTAAACGATTGCAATTTACTTGAGACACGTTCGAATTGAATTGAGAAAACCGCAAGGGAATTTACATAAAACAATTTTTTTGGAGAGAATAGAAAAAACACGTAATTGTTCCTTTGGCCCACTGATAGCCATCATAGCGGCGCGTCGTCATGACCTAGAATGAACTCGATTGGTCAATTAGAAGATCATACACTGAGGGGCCACATTATTAGGACCACCAGTTCTTGGTCGCAAATTAGTTATGACTTCGCGATAAAGTTGTTAGAGAGACAGACCATTATAAATAGAGAAGCAGGTTGTTTACCACGACAGTAGAAATGCTTTGTTTCTGAAGATATGGGTAAACGATGCGATTTAACAGTCTTTGAACGTGGGATGATTGTTGGTGCTCGGAGCTATGGAGCGAGTGTCAGTGAAATAACTGCAGTCATTAAATGTTCAAGTGCAACCAAATGTTTAACTGCAGTTATTAAATGTTCAATAAAGTGTTTAAAGGCTGGACTGTCACCCGAAAAACTGGGTCTAAACGTGCGAACTGTAGTTGTCAGTGACTAGTCAATGTTCGGGCAGAACGGAGAGTACAAGACAAAAGTGCATCAAATTACTGCAAATCTTAATCAGGGATCCTCATCGCATGGGATATGCAAGCCTAAGGCCTGTACGAACACCTTTGCTGTCTGTAGTTAACAATATAAAACTTCTTCAATTCGCACAGGAACGCAAGGATTGGATAGTCGAGCATTGGAAAAAAGTCATTTGGTCCAATGAATCACGTTTCCTGTTGCATCATGCAGATGGCAGAGTGAGAATTTGCGGGAAACTATATGAAAGCATGGACCCCCACATATGAGTACAACTCTTCAAGCTGGTGGGGGCAGTGTTATTGGTTGGGGCATGTTTTACTGGCTTTTTAATTCTTGTGGTACAATGTCTGACTAGCACAACATGCCTAAGTATCGTTGCTGAATCATGTTCATCTATCATGTTGATGGCGCATCCCAAAGGAGATGGCTTCTTCCAAGAAGACAATGCCGCATGCACCAGTGCTGATCGTATTGTGTTGATTAGGTGGATTCCACAATCACCATATCTCAATTCAATTAAGCATTTGTAAGGTGACATTGAAAGAGCCATCAGACAGGTGGTTCCACAACCATCAAATATCACACAACTTGACTGTGCTATTCATCAGGCATGGTGTCAGATTCCTCACATCACATTTCAACATTTCGTGGAGTCAATAGCAAGAAAAATCCCCGCAGTATTGAAAGCAAAGAGTGGCTCAACGAAGTACAGATGGGCTGGAACTTCGCCCCCCAATAACCCCCCTTTATTAGAGAAACAGCCAATGTTATCAGGGATCTATTATCCGAACTTGGATTTGCATACTGAAGTCTTATGCAGCCTTATTTAACATTGTTTCAATAACTTTTGTTTAAGCCTCATAGACATAATGTTGTCCTGAAATAAATAGTTTGGTTTAACTTACGATAAGCTATGAATGAAATGATGTTCGTTTTTTTTATTTAGCAAGCGGAAGGCGATGTAAACGAATTACAACTAAGACAAAAAGTAAGTTTTTTTTATTTTATTGTTTTTCTTTTAATTTTTGAAATCAACATCAGATGCTATATATTATTGGTTCCTAGAGGTACTAATAAGTCCTAGGTAAAATGGAGTAAAGTCGAAATGCTTGTGTTTGTGTTTATTAGCGAACTTAAAAAGTTCATTATTAAAATCTATGAGTCTGTTCGTGTGTCCCAGAATACTTTAGATTTTTGAAATTCTGATTACAGATTCAACTAGATCGTCAAGTAATAGAAAACGGTTGTCTTAAAGATACGACCTATCTGTTTGCCTTCATCGATAAAATTGAGTTCAAATCTTTTAAAGTCATGACCTTTAGATTTTCAACTCGATAAGAGATTGGTCATTGAGACATTCCTAGTCTACTTTTTGATGGTTTTTCAGAATCCAAAATCAGAATATGAAAAATCTAAAAATTTTTGGGAATACCTACGCGGCTTTGCAAAAGTTCTGTTACACTCTTCACATCCCCCCAAAAATGGACTGCTCATGATTTGGATAATTCCATTTCCACAAAAGGATCAAATAACATATTGGAAATTACGTGTTAACCTCTGAGTGATCCTAATGTCCACGACAAAAGCGATGGAAACGAAACGAGTAGAGATCGTTGCTCTTCTGCGCGCGGGCCATACGAAGTCCGAGATTGCCAAGCTCCTCAAAATCAGCCGGATGACCATCCACAGAGTTGCGGACAGGCTCAAGAATGGGAGAGACCTTAAAGATCAACCTCGTTCAGGTAGACCTCAAGTCGTCAACCGTTTGGCTGTGAGAAAAGCCTTCGAACAAGACCCGACGCTCAAAATGACTGCGCTCGCAAAGAAAAAGAAAATTTCGGTGTCCACAGTGTCCAGAGCGGTCAAAGAAGAAGGTGGAAAGAGCGTGAGCAACGGATCGGATACGGGAACAACGTCGGGAGCGCTGTCGCCGTCTTCTCAACGACTTGAAGAGTCATGGCGAGCGAAATGTCATTTTCTCTGACGAAAAGACCTTCACGGTCGATCCTGTCGTCAACAAGCAAAACGACTGCGTGGTAAGCTTCGGCCAGGACATCTCCAAGGTCCGCTACGTGTCTACAACCAAGCACCCGGCCTCTGTGATGATGTTCGGAATCGTGGCGTCAAATGGCGAGAAAATGCCACCCGTGTGGTTCCCAAGTGGATACCGGCTGACGGCGGCTGATTACAAGGACATCCTGGCCACAAAAGTCCTTCCCTGGGTGAAGAAATGCGGACTACATCTTTCAACAGGACGGTGCCACTGCCCACACGGCCAACACTGTGCAAAACTGGTTGGGGTCCAACATGACCTTCTGGTCGAAGGGCTTTTGGCCTCCGCAGTCGCCAGACCTCAATCACTTGACTGCAGCGTGTGGGCGCATGTCGAGGGGAAGGCCTGCAAGGTCCGTCACAGCAACGTCGACGAGCTGAAAACATCTGTCAACCGTGTGTGGACCAGAATGAGGAAGGACTACATTCGCAAAGTTTGCAAGGCTTTTCGGCCTCGTCTGGAGCGGGTTCTTGATGCAGATGGTGGCTACATTGATTAAATGACTAATTACAATGTTATTCTACATGATGGCACAATAAAAACATGTCTAACTGCATCGTGAACATCGTCGTGTCCATTTCTTTGAGGGTCGTCACGAGTGTAACAGAACTTTTGCAAAGCCCGGTACACACAGAAACATACAAACCTATTTTAAAACATGGGTGACTCAATTAGGGCGCGATCTTACAAAACCTAAGTATACCCAAACATGAGCAGCTGCTGACTAAGTCAGTGGGTGGCAGATAGCCGATTATCCTATGTAGGAATGACGTAGGATATTCGGAATAATTAATAAGAGGACGTCGATACCCAAGGTGTCAAGTGATCCGTGCCGAGCAACTTTAAAGCCACGCAAAAATTAAATACGAGGGTAGCCCAGAAAGTAATGCACCACAATTTTTTTCTTCAAAAATTATTTATTGAGCACAACAAAACTTATACACACGAAAGAATGATGCTTCTTCAACACTCCCTATTTTTCCACATGATCTCTGTCCCGTTTTATGGCCTTCTCCAGCGGGATACGAGTATGCCCTTCGATACCAGTCCATGTTCTCTTCACTGTGCGAATCACCTCTTCGTCATGCTGTAAATGTCTTCCACGAATGGCATTCTTCAATGGCCCAAACAAGTGAAAGTCTGAGGGCGCTAGATCAGGGCTGTAGGATGGATAGGGTAACACTATCCAACTCGGTTTAGTGTTGTTCCGACGTCCTCAAACTGATCAGCTGGGTTGTTATGGCGTCCTGAAGTCGCTGGAAGCGCTTCTTGAGTTTGGTTAATATATTCACATATGCCTCAGAAATAATGGTGCTGCCTCTGGGCTTGACATCAATGAGTAAGATACCATCACAGTCCAAAATCACAGTGATCATGATCTTACCAGCAGAAACAGTTGCCATTCCATCAATTGTCGGTTTGTTTCGGACTCAAAATGGTGCACGCAAGTTTCATCTCTGTGACAGTCCGGGACAAGAAGGCTTCCCCTTCAGCTTCAAAACGATGCAGCAACTCAGAAGAAATGTTTTTTCTCAGAGCTTTGTTTCCCATCGTGAACCCGATTTTTGTGTAATCAAGAGCACGGATGATTTCACCCACACTTCCTTTGCTGATTGATAGCTCTAGCGCCAACTGCCGAGTCGTTCTGCGTCGGTCCTGATGATTGAGCGCATCGGCACGCTGCATCTTATTAGGTGTGACAACCGAGGATGGCCACCCGACCGCGGCATTTCTTGGAGCTCCGCCGAACCGCTTTCTGATAGCGTCACTCTGTGTTCCCAGCGACTACCCATATTTCTGTCGACTGCTGATGCTCCAAAAACTGCACATAAACGTTTGTGAATGTTTCCACCCCTTTCTTGCTCCGCAGTGAGAAATTCAATGACGACACGCTGTTTGTAACGTACAAACCTAGCGTCAATAAACTTCGGACACAAAGTAATTTGGCTAAAAACACAGTGAAAAGTGCATACAGAGGATTGCAGGCTAATAAAAATAGATTTACTGAGTAGATGGAACAATATCAACATCCATTTAGAATCGATTTAATGGTGTGAAATAATTTATTCAAATTTATGTAAAATTGCGTTGTCAACAGGTTTCAAAAAACTTCGTATACAAGGGGTCGCCAGCATATACAACTTTCATGAAGGCTGTAGAAACGCCCAGAATGCTTTGCATCAGGCTTTAAAAGCACCGTCCACGCAACAGAGCACAGTATTCGTGTTGTTTTGAACCATGGGACGTAGTAAGCCAGTAGAAACGTGTATACGGCAAAAAATTATACAGCAGTTCCAGAATAACAAATCCCAGCGAGCTATTGCCCATGAATTATCAGTTCCACTCTCTCTCTCTACTGTTAATGGGATCATCAAGCGTTTCAGAGAAATCGGGAAAACAGAACCAGGGACTGCACCAGGCAATCAGCGATTATTGAATGTTAGGACCTACGAGTATTTCGACGTTACATTGTGAAAAAAGGCATGCTCCCATAAGTGAAATGACTGTTTGGGCTCGAAAATATTTTCATATACCCATATCCGAAAGCACAGTCCGCCCTTACATCAGAAGATGCAACTATTACTTATACGCTACAAGAGGAAGCCATTTATGAGCACTGTAGCTAAGCGTCGCTGGGTAGCATGGGCCAGAACCCATCTAAAGTGGACCCTTGCTCAGTGGAATAGTATTCTGTGGTCCGACGAGTCCACCTTTGCAGTGATTTATGGCAACAACGGTCGCAAGGTGCTAAGGACCAAGCACGAAGGTAATCATCCCGACTGTTACCAGAGGAAAGTTCAGAAGACTGCATCGCTGATTGTGTGGGGCTGCATGAGTGCAGCCGGGACAGGATCGCTTCACTTTTGCGAGGGCACTCTGCTGCCTATATAAACATCCTTCAACAGCATCTGCGTCCATCCCGCCAAAAGTTGTTCAATAGATGACCAAGCATCTTTCAGCAGGGCAACGCGAAACCTCATGCTGCTCGGAACACCAAGGCTTGGCTACAACAGCAGCGTTTCAGGGTGCTTGACTGGCCTGCCTGCAGCCCAGATCTGTCACCCGTTGAAAATGTATGGCGCATTTTAAAGCGAAAAGTCAGACAGCGGAAGCCTCGAACACTGCAGCAGTTGCGGGCGTGTATTTCCGAAGAGTGGGACAAAATTCCAGTAGAAACAACGCAGAAGTTAGTGTCCAGCATGCCTCATTCGTCGGAAAGGTGAGGCCACTCAGTGGTAATGTGCAATAAACGGTTTGGTTGCAACGTGTTGAAAACGGAACATTACAAAAAGTCGCTTATGTTAAAATGCTATATGACAGTTGTACTAAAGCTCTGTGCACTCAATAAAATAATTTTCATTTGTTTACAATTAGTTTCGTTGTACTTATCCAAAATTCTGTAGGTGTCCGAAGTTCACTGACGCTAGGGTTGTACATCACTTACAGACGCCATGTTGTTCCATTGCTGCACGTACGCTATCTGTCGGAAAAAACGGAAACTTTGCGCACTCACTTCGAAAACTTCAAAGAATGCACATCTCAAGTTTCGCATTCGTACGATTGTTGGAGACGGAGAAAAAAATGCTGGTGCATTATTTTCTGGGCTATCCTCGTAAATAAATAGGAATTTTTTACTAATAAAGTTATAATAATATATCAGTATATATTTTTTTTGTTTTTCTTTCATAGGAAGAAAATAAAATGATAGTAACAACAATAACTGAAGGTAATTTCGGTTTATAAAAACTTTTAAGAATTGTTATTTTATTTTTTGCTATATGATAACCTGTGTGATTAAAATGTATTGGGTCGTTGCGAATGAAATATCTGG
>JAHWFO010108599.1:0-14767 GCA_023313115.1 Rhysida immarginata
TAAATAATTCTTACTAATACAATATTTTACACTCTCCCAACAATCCACTTAGAAAAAATTTTAAATACGGACGTTACATTGGTTACGGGATATTTCAAGTGAACCAGGTATTCAAAAGGAATGTTTTAACATGTTCAGAGAAAAATTTCTGTTATGTCAAAAAGTAAAAAATGTGTACTAGTTTTTGATGAGATGACAATAAAGATCTTGTTGAAGTTTTGAAGATATAGGAACCCATGGCCTAACGAAGAAAATTACAGATTAAAACATGTTTTTAATGGTTGGGATTAACGATGAATCGGACACAACCAGTGGCATATTATTTGATTAATGGAGGAATGCATGGCGACATCTTATCTGAAATCATTCAGGAAATAATTTCAGCTTTCTTGGAAATTGGACTCCATGAAATGGCTATTGTTTGTGACATGGGGAGCAAAACAGAAAAGCTTTTCTCTATATAAAAATTGGCAATGACTGCAAGATGTTTGCTATTTTTGATCCCTCTCATTTGAGTGAATAAATGCCCCAGAAACAACTTGATGAAGCATGGTTTCTTGTTAAAGAACAAAGTCATTTCCTGGAAGCGTGTTTCCTAGAAGAACAAAAGAGTGACCTGAATAATGCCCTCAAAATAACAATAAAACACATTAATCTAAATAGATATGCAGCCATGAAGGTAAAACTGGCTTCCCAATTGTTCAGTCATAGTGTAGCAATAGGAATGTGGTTCCTAGTGCTTCTACATAAACTTCCACCTGAAGCAATGAACACATCATCAGTCTTTGAAAAAATCGATTTGTTTTTTGATTCACGCAACAGCATTAACATTTATGACATTAAAAAACTTCGATGCCCAATAAAAAAGGACAGCTGCCATGTAACTTTTTTCAGAATTGCAAGTTCTTAATGTCAGAACTTAACCATCAAAGGATGGCAGTTGACAATATCCTCAATTATACAGTCGTGGCAAGAACTGCAGTCAATGCAAGTGGAGTTTCTTTTGACAGCAAGGTTCAATCAAGATTGTCTGGAAAATCTCTAAGATCAAGTCTTTTCGTGCTGACAACCCAACAACAAGTGAAATTCGTTTTTCGGTTAGAAACCTTCTAACGACTGGCTTAATGTCAATGCCTTCTGGCAGGAACTGTGAAGATGCCATGGACAGGTCACTATTTCGGTTTTGTGAAAGCACTCAAGTCAAAAATGAACAAATCACCGAGGAAGGTGCACTGGTGGTGATCGATCATTTGCATGATTTGTACATGTGTTCTCTTCACAAGAAAAAAATATATTCGAATCTATAAAGTCTTGATTCGAAGCAGCTCCGATTCGCGAAGGCTGGCACCAGGAATCTGGCTTCTAAGTAGATTTCCTGGGTGATGAGAAGAGGGTGTAGGTAGAAGTTCCTATTCACCGCACTGGCAGATCGCGACAACCTCTGGGGGTTTGGTAGAGTGGATGCCAGCACCTCTTCTAATACAAAAACATAGAAAGGGCATTAGTAGAATTCCAAGTGCAACTTGGCATAATAGGAAGAAACAATAAATATCTTTTCACTCAGGAGAAAACAAACGTTTAGAAAGGAAAAGTGTAATTTCGTACTTATATCTTAATTTCCCTCTTAAATCGCCTATATTAAGTATCAAATATTTCACTTTACCCTTAACCAGAGACGACGCAACCAAACGCGACTCGCAGCGAGAGATCTCTTCGCGGAGCGCGCTTGCAGTGCCGAGGACTCCTGGGCAAAAGAGTGTCGGTCCACTCGTGTGAAGTGTAACGTCCTCTCTTGAGAGCGGTGGATGAGATAGGGCGCAAGACGTCTCGACGTGGTCCGTTCGATCCGACGTAGGCTCCTCTAGCTTCCCGTGGGCAGGGCAGGCGGACGGCGTGGCAGCAGTCGCGCTGTCAGCGGACGAGTCACGGCGATATTTCTCCTGTAAGCTGAGGCTGGGCAGCGTGGCCAAGGGCGACGTGGGCGGCGGGGCTTCGTGTCGGGCGTCCTCAGATCCGTACGACAATCTAATATCTGTCGTTGGCTCGTCTTTCGTCTCTTCCGGGATATTCACCTTCGACGGCAGGCACTCGCTGTCGTTGACGGCGGGCTCGTCTAGCTGTCCTTGATAATTTGCTTGGTCATCTTCCTTGATATCTGCTGAGGCACTGTCGAGAGAGAGCACGGAAATGTCTTTTAATAAATTGAATAGCCCATCATTTGCCTGGTTACGAATGCGAAATTCCGATCCGGTAGTTAGCTTAGCCGTCGTCCTTTCCTTCGATCTGAGCGGCTCGTCTTGGAGCTTCACCGAAGCCAGCTCAAACGTTCGATTCCTCGGACTGACGAAATCTTGTCGCCTATCATCGTCTATCTTTCCTCGAAACGCTTTTTCCGATGTGGCTTCCAGGCAAGGTCCTTCATCTTTTTCCTTCCGACAGTTCTAGAACATTCCTCTCTAAAATTGCCTTCTTTCCTTTCCTTTTTATATCGCTCTTTAATGACCCGTTCTTGAATATTCCGCCTCTTAACCAACAAGAAGCTTCCTTCACTCTTCTCAATTCTTCCGTTCGTTCTATTCCTCTTCTCAGGTGACGGGCATCGCTGTCTTTCTGTTTCTAGCTGATTTTTCCGCCTTCTCCTTCCTCTCCCTTTTCTCCAGAGTAGAGTCGACTCGTCAGTTTTTTTTCCTTCTTTCGTTGCTCTCGGCCGACGATCTGACACTTACTATTACACTGGTGACTATGAAGTCATGGTTATTGATAGAGAGCTCTATTTAGGTATATTCTAATGCTTTTTCATTAGCTTCAAAACCACGAGGTTGGAGCCGTGATAATCCAACGGAGAATTTCCTTTTGACATCATAAAGAAGATTTCAGTAAGTTCGGCTGAGTTGGAGAGTGTTTGAATGGGTGAAATGGATAATGACGCTAGATATATTAAATAAATTTTACACAATTTATTTTATGTGCATATACCATAATTTAAGTACATGTCGTGCATTTATGTATATTTATGTAAATCTCCAGCACATTCGCATAAACTTTTTCCTTTAAATGTTATTTTAAGTAGTCCATTGTTGATATGAAAATCCCATAAGTAGATTTAAGTTAGATTATTAATGCTAAATGTTTACCTTAATATCAAAATGTGAAGATAATTAGGCTGTTTGTTTTTTTTAATTTTTTTTTCTTTGTATCATCAAGACATGGGAAGTATAAAATGCACACCTATTGAGATGAAGAAATTCAGCTCTCGTCAGATAAATACGCTTGCCCATGTTCCTTTTGTGGAATGAAATATTCTGATCCCAAATCAGTCCACAGAGGTTCGTGGATTCAGTGCCAAAAATGTGGTTTATGATATGACAAATGTGTGGGAAATGTCTGTAGAACAATCCTTTTAGGTTTAAATTTAAATTTAAAACAGCTATTTTTGTTTATTTGAGTTCAATAAATTTTGCTTAACTTAAATGCTCATTTTCTCTTCTCCATTTCATCCTATGGAGGGTTAATTGGTTGACTAACACACTTTTTAAAAAATTTAGCAATCATGTTTTGAAATATTCTTTCAAGGTTGTAATTGATGGCAGAGCTTAAACACATATTGAACTTATGTTGATAATATTTTGGAGAGAATGCTACTAAAAATAGATGAAAAATAAAAAAATAATGCTGAAGGTTAACCAATTCACTCTACCCTACTCTATGAGGCGAGAATCTATTCCTGTTATTATTGCTGCTAGGTCATGGTCTATATAAAATATTCTACTCGTATTTCCGTCATTACTGTTGCCAAACCCAGCTTTAGGTACGTCTATTATCAGACCCGATTGAGTTCTGAATTCTTATTGGATATCCATTTTTTTTGTTGCACTATTTGCTGATCATTGTCATTTCGAAGTTGTCATTTCTTTACTGGCAATTTAAAAGCATGATGGAACAGCCCTTCAAAATCTTATTCTAGCATGCAGTATCGATAAGCCAAATTTTAAAGAATCTTCATTTATATCCCTCTGCTTTGATAAGTCGTTAAAATGTTTAAATTTGGCTCCACAAATGTATCATCTCATTGTAGATTTAGTATCGGTTGCGGCCTTACAAACTTTATCATCAACCATTGTGAGCATCATCACATGCTTTACGAAAAAGTTTTGTTTGTTTGCGAAACATGAGTGGCTTCCAAAGAATTTATTTTATTTTGTACGTAGCTGATTTACTCGTTCGTTATGTCTGCTGTTTCTTTCACAAACCTTATACGAATAGGTCGGCAATATTGTGGGGAAGAAGGCATTGGGTTTCGCCATATTACCTTCTTTTTCTGGTTACATGACAACTGTAATGGAACACACGAAGTTTGAAAAATAGAAGCATCAGAATCAGAGTCACGTTCAATTTTCTGCTTATATCTTGTCTGTTGCGATCCATCACATTCCTATTTGTACATTAAAATTAATGTATTTCTTTCATTCACTGCTCAAATGCTGAATTGCTTCTGAAAAATGTAGGAGAAGGCGCGAAACAGTATGGTTTAATAAATCCTGTAGATCGACTTCAGCACAAGTAGCAGTTATACTAAAGGATTCTTGCACAGGGTAACAGTCTTTTTATTTTTTTGTAAAGTCGTAAATTTTTATTGCAGCTTCTAATAACCTCATACTGTTTCCTTGACAGCTCAACTTAGATAACGCTTCTAATGGTGTTGATCGCTGCTTGTGTTCATTCTTTTTTAAACTTTTAGTGATTTTAAGCCTTTTATCACATTTGAAGCATCTGTCTTGCCTCAACAACGCATCTTCACATGAGTGGCAAAAATTAACTCTTCTTAACTGAAATCTCCACGAAGGCGGATAGCATGGCTGACTTCTTTGTTAGAATCGTTTGCAACGTTAAAATAACAAGTTTAAGAAAACGTTTACGTTGAGGAACAGTATTAATTTTCAAAATTTAAACTACTTAATTTAATAATACTACCCAACATCACAAAAACATGTAAAATAAAAAAATGAAAAAAAATCCCCTTCAATTTAAAATAATAAAGAAACCCTTATGTAAATATAATTTTTAAACATGTACCATAGCGTATAGAAGAGAAAGTGTGATCACTTACTCCTTTAGCAATAGAAGAGCCAGGCGCCGCGGAAAACGTCCGAAGTACTGGCAGCACTGTCGTTTGAGCCGGTAAAGTTGATGCTGTCATGGCTGCTTGCTGTTGTGCGCTTCCTTGTCTTTTCCCGGAGATTTTTTAATCGACAGACCGAAACATCAATTCAATAATAGTGAGTCAAATAACCAGTAAGGCAAGTTTATGGATCAATTCAACAGTTACTGTATTTATTCGGCTTATTTGCAAGGTAGGAGAGAAAAATGCCGACTTGTTTTGTGCCTGGATGTAAATCGAGTTACAACAATGTTCTGACTAAGGATAAACACTTTTTTAGACCGCCTAGAGATCAAGCAGAATTTTTTAAATGGGAAAAACAGATACCTAGAAAAGACCGTAAATTGTCATGTAACTGTTACGTATGTGATTCCCATTTTTCTGCAGAGCTTATTATAAAAGTGGACTCATTTATCGTTAATGGTGAGAAAAATGAAATTCCAAGGCAGAGATGGAAATTGAAACCTGGCGCAGTACCTCATATTCTTTCAAATTTGCCTTCATATCTGTCAAGAACTGTCAGACGACGGAAGTCACCTTCAAAAAGACACTCGGATACCACAAATACAAAAATGAGCCCAAAAAGAGTGGAAGTAGAGATGATACGTACGAACTTTGATATTGAAACTCTGGAATCGCAAAATGCAACAGACAGTGTGATGTCCTCACCCAATATAAGCGATGATAAAGAAGCAAATGCAAAACTAATTTTTGCGTTAAAGAAAAAGGTTAAAAACCAGCATCGTAACTTAATGAGGGCACAAAATAAATTGAAAGCTTAAAAAGCTAAAATTATGATGCTTGAAAAAGTACATATTCTGCAATCAAAGAAATCACCATTAGCACCAAAATATTCACAATTTCTCTCCAGAAAACATAAATTGATTATTGACACTATGCTAAGAAAATGCCAGTTGCAAAATAAGAAAGGAATGAGATACAATGCTGAGATTTTATTAGACAGTCTTCTTCTGAAAATAAAGTCTCCCAAAGGTTACAGACATTGTTTAAAACATGATCTGCTTCCATTTCCATCTGAGGCACATTTACGAAAGCTGGTGAAAGGTCTAAAATGCCCTTATGGTGTTAACATACATAGTCTTAATGCAATTGGACAATATTTCTATGGGCTGAATGATAATGAACGTACTGGGATCATTGTATTTAATGAGGTGAAACTTAGGGAGGAGATAAAATTTATTTCTATTTCTTTTAAAGGGGAAGGATTTGTGAACTTAGGCAATTTCACTCCATTAGGGAGTAGAGATAAATTAGCAAACCATGCTTTAGTGTTTATATTTGTACCATTACTTCACAGTTGGGTTCAGCCAGTTGCAGTTTATGCAAGCCATAATGCCACACAAGGACATGTTATTGCACAAATACTGATTCAAGTGATAATACAGTTAAAACAAGCTGGATCAAGAATCATTGGATTCACATGTGATGGTAGTCAGTCTAATAAAAAAATGTGGAAAAGTTTAGGAATTTCAGGAAAAATAGGTAAAATACAGTGCTCTATTGATGCAAATAGAAAAATTTGGGCATTTTCAGATGCAGTACATATCATAAAATGCAATAGAAATAACTTCCACGATAAAGTTAAAGTGTTACATAAAAAGGGAAGAAATAGACTTTAACTTTTATCGTCGAATGTTTGAAATCGACAGCTGTTCTGCGTTTGCTGGAATGAAAGTGTGTCCAAAACTAATACATGCCCATTTAGATCCTAATTCATTTCAACGCATGAATGTGAACATGGCTTTTCAGTTGTTTAGTAATTCTGTAGCAGACGGAATTAAATTTTGTCGTAATGTTGCTATAAAGGGTTTTGAAAACAGTGAAACAACAGAGATATTCACAAGGGATGTGAATTGCTTGATAGATATATTAAATTCTTCAACTCCTGCATCAGCACTTTACAAAAAATTCTAATGCACATGAAACGCTAAACAGATGGAGAATAATTCTTAATGAGAGCAATAATACATTTGCCTCTGAACGAACACTAGAGTCCTTAAGAGTGACAGTTGAAAGCACTTTGGCTGTTTGTATGTATCTGTGGCAAAATAGGTTCACCTATGTAATCGCTACCAAATTCAACCAGGATCCTCTGGAACGGCACTTTGGAATTCTACGCTCCTTAAGTTGTGATGACTACCCCTCTACAATAGACTTCTTGCATTTGCATATGCTGCAGTGCATCTATATCCCCACAAAACTTGCTCTATCAGTTGTACAAACAAATCTGAAATGCCTTTAACATCTTTTGTTAATCATATCAGATTATTGGGAAGAGAATTGGAAGAACGCAATAAAGAAATTCAGTCCAAAATAGAGGATAAAATTAAAGGAAATATAGTTCAATTTGATGGCAAAGACTACATTCTAGACTGGGAAAATAAGTTTCCAGAGATAAAAGAATGCAGCATTGTAAAAGAATGTCTGGTACACCATATGGCAGGATTCGTGATTTTCCATTCAAAAAAATTTACACCTTGTAATAAATGTGCCACTCTTCTACGTGGAGATCAAGAAGAATATCTCCCAGCTTGAATGTTAACAATAATAAAGGGCTATGGCTCCAGAGTAGGTAACACATACCTGACACATCCGTCAAAAAGTATTTATAATGTTTTTTTACAAGTGGAAACTGTTGTGTCTGACAAACTCTCGTATCCAAATAATCTGTGGGGGAATATATTTTTTGAGTGTTTAGACAGTTTAACACACACAGTAGTAGATACATCACAAGTAGGATGCTGTCAAGATCATGTTAAAAATATTATTCCTAAACTTGTTTTGCATTACTTAAAATGTTTTTTTTTTTCAAGCAAATGCTATCAGGAAGGAAATGAAGTCTTCAAAGAGGGCAACACATCATCGAAAAATTCCAAACTCTCTTAAAGAAAAACACTGTAATTCTAGTTTCAGTTTTAATTTTGCCTGTATATGTTAATGATTCAGAGAAAAATTATGAGTAATATCTACTGTGTCAATTTCTAAATTGTATTATTTTAAAATTGTATAAACCGCTCCATTAAATTAAAAATGCACTGATTGAAAAATACAACTCTTTAACCACAGCAGAAAACCAAAGAGACGAAAATAAAATAAAATTACAAGATAAAAAAACAAACATTAACAAAACAAATAATAATAATTATAATAATTAAAGATAAAAATTATTTTTACAATTCTATTTTAAACGTTTAGGAAAACGTTTAAAAAAGTAAAGTTAATTTTTAAATTTGATATCACTGGAGAAAATTTTCATTATTGGAAAAATTATTTTTATTTATTTATTTTTTAATGTTTAGGTTTTTTATCTTTTCATTTTATTTCATTTTGATCTGTTTGGTTATCTGTTGTAGTTAAAGAGTTGTATTTTCGATCTTTGTATAATTACTATCCACACGCTTGTAATATACTAAATTATTTTACTTTTATGATTCTTTTTATTAAAAGTTCTTTTGGTAATTTGATTTGGTCATTTTTATCATATAAATATTATTATAAATTGCATGTGCATGATGATATAGATCTGTCCGTGTTCATTTTCTGGCTTTTCATTTTTAGTGAATCCTCTCATCGCAATCGAGTTTCGTCTCTAATGGAGCTAATGCCATCTGGCGGCGGCGCCACGTAAACATAGAAAGAGATCACACTTTCTCTTCTATACGCTATGCATGTACTATATAATTTTATTATGCATTTTAGATATTTTAATTTCTATGCAAATTTTAATTAATTTATACGATGTTTGCATTTATTAGAACTGTATAAAGTTATATATTTTTGTGAATAAAGAAGGTATATTTTTTTAATAAACAATGTTGTAAATTTAAAAAGCTTCAAGGCAAAGCTCATTTTCCGCTTCATTTATATTTCACTTAATTTTTTCACTTTCTATTTTTCATGTTTTTGTATCTTGAGGATATGTTGACGTTAACTACCTGAAATCTAAATTAATAAGTTTTACAATTCTCTCTGCTTTCTATTTGTTGACAATTATTCCGTTTAATAATAAATAATAACTATGGCCACGTTTACATGCATAGTTTAATGCGCATTATCAAACTCCTGCGTAAGATAATTCGCTTTAAATTATCATGTAAACCGTTTGCTTCAAGATACTACGTTTGAAAGAGATGGATTAATTTGTTTGAAGCGCACTTAAATGATCATGTAAACGATCTGTGAACTAACCTATGCGCAGTATAACACGAGGGCGTTTTGAAAAGTAATGCCTCCATAGCTTTTTTATTTGGTAACCGATTTTCAAAATTCATTTTGTATGTGATACTTATATTTGTCCTCTATGTAATGCACTATTCACTTTTCGACATAGTTCCCATTCCTTTCCACGCATTACACCAACGCGTGGACTAGTTGGGTGAACCCGTCGGAGAGAAATTCCGGGGTTGTCGTCGACACGACACGAGGATTGAATGACAGCTTTGGATCCTCTTCTGCAGCACGATAACGCCCGTCCGCACACGATCGCCACACATCAGAGGGGGTTGCAGCGCCTACAGTTCAAAGATGAAAGACTTTGCACCTTGCGACTTTCACCACTTTCCAAAGAGGAAAGAGCACCTTAAGGGGCATGAGTTGGGAACGGATTCATTCCTCTCCGATGGGTTCACCCGACTAGTCACGCGTTGGCGCAATGCGTGGAAAGGGATGGCGGCTATGTCGAAAACTGAATAGTGCATTACATAGAGGACAAATGTAAGTATCAGATACAATTTTGAAAATCGGTTAAAAAATAAAAAAGTTACAGCCATGGAGGCACTACTTTTCAATATGCCCTCGTATTTTAAGTTCAGAAATTTGTAGATCAACATTTTTTCTGTAAATAACAAAAGCTTTGATAAGTAAAGTTATGAAAGATAAGATAAATTAGTGATCCAAATTTAGTTTTCCCTAAATTATGCAAACGTAAATTTACAAAAAAAACACTATTTTGTTCTTTGTCGTATTTATTTAAAATTACCCTTTACTCCTCGATTTCAATTTATTAAGTAGCGGAAGAATGGAGCTACTTATTGTTTTCACAATGTCCGTCTGTCTGTCCGACCGTCCGTCCCCTTCATAATTTCCGCATTTTTTGAGGTAGAAGGTTTAAATTCGGAATGTAGCTTACTATTGGCATGTGCATGTTCACTATTTAGTTTGGTTTTGATTGGCCCACTGGGGTCGGAATTTCGGGGGCGGAAATTAGAAGGGACCAAAAGGTCTACGCATATTTATGCATATAAAGGAGTGAAATTCGGTGTGCAGGTTCCTCTAAACAAGATCAACAATCACTGTAAAGTTTGGGCCGAATGGTCCCAATAGTGTCGGAATTGTGGTTGGTTGGTTGGAATTTTAGGGCGTCAGCTGCTATGGCCATTTTGCGCACGACAGAAAGTTTAAAAACCCACAGTTTATGAGCCTCAAAAAAAAAAAAAATCAGATGAAAACCACTCATAAAAACGTGAATGACAAAGATGGAAAAACAATAAAAAATATGACTGAGGATTTTAAAATCATTAATAAATTTAAAAACAGACATTTTTCCCCAGGGTTCTCCCATAATAAGAAATATTAATATAAGGCAGTGTAACTCATTACTGTGTAAAGGGCACTAAATAAAATAAAGTAAAACATACGCTTAATGATCAGATATATACAATGCAAAATGTTTGCATACTTTTGAGAAACGTTCATCGTTTTCACCTATATGCACGGAAATGGTTGGATTTCCAGGTTCGTGTACACTTTTGCCAAACTATATGAATTTAAAAACATGAATAATTTTTAAAAATAGAAACACTTTCTTAAAAATCATACGGTTGTTCCCCAATAAAAAATCTAGTGAATAATTCAGCCCTAATGAGCGTCGTAAATTAGTGTATAAAGGGCACTGTATAAGAATATGTTTAATAGTCAGCATTGCTCCACAGGAGCACAATGGAGCTGGGTCTTTTTTTAATAAATGGCCATGAGTAAGACGGCTGTGACCAATCCTAAGCCGAGTAAGAACATCTTCTCGCCTGTTAGTTAGACAACGTATGGACCACAGTGTGATGGCACGCCTTATTTCATATAATTTATTTGCTGAGTTAATAGGCCAAGATTCCTGCCAAGACGATAAGAGTTTCTTGTAGATGACCGGGAACAAATGTTCGGGGATTGAGAGTAGCTCCGAGATAGGTAAGTCTGTAATAGCGTCTTTTGCCGCCTTGTCGACCCGTTCATTTTGCTGGATACCCATATGGCTAGGGTTCCAAACAAAATAAATTCTGGTACCTTGGAGATCCAGGTAATAAAGATATTCCTGGATTCTTAAAACAGAAGGGTCGTCTGTATTGAATGACTCCAAGGATTGCAAGGCGCTCAGGGAATCGGAGAAGTTGGAATTTGGGTAATTAAAAGAGAACTCTAACGCCCTGGCTATGGCTAACAATTCCGCAGAGAAAATGGAAAATTCGTTTGGCACATGGTAAGAAAATACCAAACTATCTATAAGGAACGCACAACCGACTCCGTCCTCTGATTTGGATCCATCTTTGTATATGTGGAAGCCGTCAGGGAGGGATTCTAAAAAATTCCTAAAAAGTGCCTTAATTTCAACTTCCATAAAATTAGATTTTTTCCCAGCAAACAAGTTGTAATTTATTTCTGGTTGGGGAGAATCCACTGAGGAACATCTCTGACCTCTCGGCTATGCATGACTGGAAATGAGAGGTTCAGGCTCTCCAAAAGATTTTTGAGCATATTGTTTATGCTTCTATAGGTATGAGGGGGAGGAATACTAGGTTTATCATATAAACAGGCAAAAGCTGGATGCAGACTTTCACCATATATACGAAGAGCTTATTTAAGGAGGAGTTTGGCTCTTCTAAACCATAATGGCGGCTCAGAAGCCTCCACATAAAGGCTCTCTACCGGACTTGTACGGAAAGCTCCTGTGGCAATTCTTATGTCTAGATTATGAATGGTTGGTTGGTTGGTTGGTTGGAATTTTAGGGCGTCGGCTACTATGGCCATTTTGCGCCCGACAAAGTTTAAAAACCCACAGTTTATGGGCCAAAAGTTTAAAAATTCAAATGGAAAAAAAAACCCCACATAAAAACGTGAATGACAAAGATGGAAAAACAATAAAAATTATGACTATGAGATTTTAAAAACCTTAATAAATTTAAAAAACCGACATTTTCCTCCAGGGTTCTCCCGTAATAAGAAATATTTGTATAGGTTCTGTGTAAATCATTAGTGTGTAATGGGCACTAACTGACTATAAAATAGATGATTAAAATTTAATTTCTTTTGAGTTGTCGCCTAATAAAAACAGATGAATATGATTAGTGTGTGAATGGCACTAAATGAAACCTACACTTAATGATCAAATATATATAATGCAAAAGCAATAAAAAGATGATTATATGAATTTAAAAACATGAATAATTTTTAAAAAAAGAAACACTTTTTTAAAAATCATGGGGTTGTTACCCAACAAAAAATCTAAGGAATGATTCAGCCCTAATGAGCGTCGTAGCTTAGTGTGTAAAGGGCACTGGATTAAAATATGCTTAATAGTTAGCATTGCTCCACAAGAACACAATGGAGCTGGTCCTTTTTTTAATAAATGGATGTGAGTAAGACGGCTGTGACCAATCCTAAGCCGAGTAAGAACAACATCTTCCCGCCTATTTGTTAGACAAGGTAATGACCACGGTGTGATGGAACGCTTGACTTCAAAAAGTTTATTAGCTGGGTTAAGAGGCCAAGACTCCTGCCAAGAAGATTTGAGTTTCTTGGAAATCACCGGGTGTAAATGCTCGGGGATTGACAGCAATTCCGAGATCGGTTCCCGAGTAATAGCGTGTTTTGCCGCCTTATCGACCCGTTCATTTAGCTGGATACCCATATGACTAGGGATCCAGACAAAATGAATTCTGGTACGTTGGGAATCCAAAAAAAAGAGGTATTCCTGGATTCTTTTGACAAAAGGATTTTCAGAATTGAAAGATTCCAACGATTGCAAAGCGCTCAGAGAATCAGAGAATATCCAGATGTTGGAATTTGGATATTGAAAACAGAACTCTAACGCTTTGGCTAACGCAACCAATTCCGCTGAGAAGATGGAAAACTCGTTTGGCAAATGATAGGAGAATATAGTATTATCTATAAGGAGATTATGAATGGGATCTAACAACTTCAAGGTGCTCTTTGAAGCAGAGGCATATACAGTGCTTCCATAGTCTAGTTTAGATCTAACTAGGGAGCCGTATAAAAATAAGAGCATCTTCCTATCAGCGCCCCATTTGGTAGCGGAAATAGAGCGCAAAACATTCATGGCTTGTTAGCATCTCGCTTTTAAATTACGAAGATGTGGAAGCCATGATAATTTTCTATCAAAGGTCAGACCCAAGAATTTGTGGGAGTCCACCACTGAGATCGGGGATCCATAAAGAGTAAGATCCGGGTCTGGATGGAGGCCTCTCAAACAGAGAAAGTGTACGGCCCTTGTTTTTTTGGGGTGAAAATTTGAAGCCTACTCCGTTGCTCCAGGTAGCAAGCTTGTTGATGGCCATTTGCAGTTGACGCTCAATAAAAAACATTGAGGACCCTCGACAGTAAATGGCGATATCGTCAACGTACAGGGAATAGTTCACAGTAGATGGAAGTTGTAAACAAGCCTCATTAATACCAATGAGGAAAAGGAAGGGACTCAGCACACTTCCCTATGGGACTCCATTATCCTGCGTAAAAGGGTCTGAGAGTGTTGACCCAACGCGAACTCGGAAGGTTCTATTCGCCATGAAATTACACAGGAAAGAGGGAAGATGTCCTGTAAGGCCGTATTTACGCAAAAGTATTGCTATTCCATGCCTCCAAGTTGTATCATAGGCTTTTTCCAGATTGAAGAAAACCCCTACGACATGTTGTCTATGTCTCTGTGCGAAATGAATCTCATGCTCCAACCGAATAAGGTGATCAACAGTTGAGCGGGTTTTGGGAAAACCGCACTGAAACCTAGACAACAGGTGGTTTTTTCCCAGGTACCACATAAATCGGACAGAGACCATCCTTTCCAAGACTTTACACAGACAGCTGGTTAGCGCTATTGGTCGATAGTTTGAAGGGCAAGAGTCGTATTTATTTGGTTTTGGAATAGCAATAACAATTGCTTCTCTCCACAAAGTTGGAATCTCTCCAACTGACCAAATGTAGTTGTATAACGAGAGAAGGTGAGCATAAGCTTCCATCGTGAGATGTTTCAGGAGGGCGTCTAAGATTCTATCTGGGCCTGGCGCAGAATCTCTGGAGCAACGAACAGCATAATGCAGTTCCCGTAAAGAAAACGGGAAATTATATTTTTCGAGGTTTCGAGATTTAAAATTTATAGCATGCGATTCTTCGATACGTTTTTGTCTTTGGAAGTAGGCTGAGTAATGTTTTATTTGTGAAACCTCAGCAAATGCCCTTCCGAGGATATTAGCTACCTCTTTCGGGTCAAAGTACAGGTATTGGACATTGAAACTGAAACACCTTCGCAAATAGCACTGGATACCCCCAGGGCTGAATAGAACCTTCTGCTAGGTAATTAATCGTATG
>JAHWFO010108599.1:14777-27440 GCA_023313115.1 Rhysida immarginata
GAATAGAACCTTCTGCTAGGTAATTAATCGTATGCATATCAATGAATCACGTGTCAGAGGTCTTGGTAGTCACTCCAGTAGAAAAGTTCGATAGTAAGCTTCAAATTGTCTGTGCAGAACGCTATAATGGGAGACATATCCGACTTCAAAAGAGGGCAGATTGTTGGGGCGCGTCTAGCAGGTGCATCTGTGTCCAAAACTGCCACACTTTGTGATGTCTCACGTGCTACAGTATCCAGGGTGATGTGTGCATATGAACAGGAAGGACGAACCACGTCCAGGTGGAGCAACTGCAGGGGAAAACAGAAGTTGTCGGAAAGAGACGTCAGGACATTGACCAGGATTGTTGCACGAAAGCGGAAAACCACCGCAGCAGAAATTACCGCAGAAATGAATACACACCTCCAGGAACCTGTGTGCACGAAGACAATCCGTCGTTACCTGCATAAATCCAACATCCATGGCAGGGTTGCTATACCGAAGCCTTTCATCAGTAGTACAAATGCCTCCAAGCGGGTTCAGTGGTGCCGGACGCATAAAACCTGGACGTTGGATGACCTCAAACGCGTCATATTCTCGGACGAGTCCAGCTACACTGTCTTCCAAACAACAGGGAGGGTATTCGTCTGGAGGAGCCCCTCTGATGCCTACAACCCAGACTGCATGGCACCCACAGTCAAACACGGAGGTGGATCAGTAATGGGTGGATCAGTAATGGTTTGGGGTGCAAACTGTGCAGGACCTCTACCGATCCTTCCCAAGACGTGTTACTGCTGTGCTGGCTGCCCACGGTGCCCCAACACCTTATTAAATAAAGATTTTGGATTTCTACCAGGTGTTTCAGTTTCAATGTCCAATACCTGTATGTATGACCATTTTCAATGAGAGAAGGGAGTTTTTCCGGGAGTCTTTTCCTTTTTTTTTTTTTCTAATCATGTTCCATACAGTTTGAAGGGGAGTGTTTTTATTAATGGAGGAGTTATAATCCCTCCAACAGAATTTCTTATTATTGGAAATGATTAATTTACAACTGGCCCTTTTTTCTTGTAAGTAATAAGATTTTCGAGAGTGGGTGGAAAAAATGCGGAGAGCTCTCTTACGTTCTCGAACCGCTAGGGCACATTCTTCATTCCACCATGGCAGTGGAATTTTCGTGGAAGAGGATCTACACTTAGCAATGGATTGTTCTGCCGCAAGGAGGATGCGGGAAGTGAAATCCTCTATAGCCTCATATACAAATGGAAAGGGTGTTTTATTCTCAAACTGTAGATGGGATTGGAAGACCTGCCAGTCTGCTGTATCCAATTTCCAACATGGTAGAGGGTTGGAAAAAGTTGAAGAACTCAGGGAAATACTGATCGGGAAATTATCACTACCATGTAAATCTGAGAATACGCTCCAGGCTAAGTTAGGTGTGTAAGATGAAGAGGATATAGATAGATCGATGCATGACAGAGAGCCGTTGGCTGAGTGGAGGAATGTTGGAGAGCCATCGTTTAACAAATTGATGTTAAAAGCATCCAAAACTTTCTCTATCATATATCCTCTTTCAGAGAGCTCTATAGACCCCCAAATGGGATTATGGGCGTTAAAATCCCCCCGAATAAGGAAGGGGCTTGGAAGTTAACACAGCAAGGATGATAAAGAATTTTCATCCGTATATTGATCCAAAGGTAGATACATTGAACAAACAGTTAGAGGTGAGAGATCTTTGAATAAGACTCGAACTGCTACCGCCTGAAGGTTAGATTTTAAATTAATGGTAGTAAAAGGCAAAGATCTTTGAACTAAGATGGCAACGCCACCACAGGCTTTATTTCCCGATGTATAATCCTTCCTTATAACATTAAATCCTTTTAGGGTAGGAGACTGGGATGGCAAGAGGAGCGTTTCTTGCAAAGCCAATAAGGAGAAGGAGAACTTATTGACTAAGAGCTTGAGGTCTTCTAAGCGACAAAAGAATCCATTAAGGTTTCATTGTAACAGTGCCATGATGAAGGTTTTAAGATTTAAGTTTAAACTCCCGAGATAATTCCATCTCCTCAATAGGAGACACCTGTAAGTTTAAAGGGAAGTCTGGCCCTCCCCCCAGAACTGGAGAATTTGGTGTAGTCTCTACTACACGTTTTTTGGAGGGGTCAGAGGAAGGTGACATATCTGACGAGCGTTTCTTCCCATCTTCTCGCTCCGAAATTTTTGGAGGAGTTTCTGGTTGTATGATGGAATTCGAAGTCCGACTAACACTAGCAGATGCTTCTGTAGGCGTGGAAGTTCCACAGGAAAAATCTGCAATACGTATATCTGTCATAGTACCAACTGTCATAACAGAAGGACGACTCTTAACTACAGAAGCGTAATTTCGGACTTCATTCCGTTCGACCTGCCTACGTGCTTCTGGAAAAGACAAACCCCCAAGGACGCGAACCTCTTGGATTTTCTTTTTCTTCCGCCAAATAGGACAGTCTCTTGAAAGGGCACAATGGGCTCCCTTACAATTATAACACCGGAACTCGTTTGAACAATCTTCACCTCATGTCCGGGCAGGCCGCACTTGCAACAAACTGCATTTAATGACAGTTTGTTCACGTGTGGCCGTACTTCTGACATTGGAAGCATCGCAACGGGTTGGGGATAAAGGGTCTCACGTGACAGTGGATATAGCCGATATAGATGGTATCAGGCAAAACTGATTCCTCAAAGGTAACAATGAAGGAATGCGTAGGATGAGGAACACCATTCCTCCTTGGAGCGATCTGGCGAATGTCAACAACAGATTGATCATCCAATTCGGCAATGATTTCCTCGTCCCCCATTCCTTCCAGGTCCTGGCACGTGAAAACACCTTTCTTGTAATTTAAGGTTGCGTGAGGAGAAACCGAAACGGCTTTCCCAGCCAACCTTTTTAAGGATAAAAGGGTGGTAGCTTGTTTATCCTTAACAATCTCGATCAATAAATGGCCATTAAACAGTCTTTTTACATGTTTCGTGTCCCCAACGAGGCGTTTGAGTTCTTTTGAAATTAGAAATGGGGAGATGGTTTTAAACGACTCCCCACTTGCCAATTTCTTCTCCAAAAACTTTACATTCTTTGGCGGTCTTCGACTCTATCTCTCTTCACGATCGTTCTTTTGTTTATGGTTAACTTGCTTATTCTGTTTACCCATATTAAGTAAGATAAATATTCATCTCCCTCGCTCCCCACCCACCACCGAGCCCAACAAGGGGATGCACATTGGCACCAGGGATACGAGGAGGATATAGGCAGCGCCTAACCTTATGGCCGAAGCTCCAAAGAGCGACGACCAGCCGATTGATCTGGACGGGCTCATCCAGACCACCCATCCTTCCGAGAAGCAGGAGCCAAAGTGGTGTGTTGTTCTGGAAAGCCTTCACTCAACCACCAGGATCCCCCTTTCCCCAGAAGTAGGCAAACACGCAGGTGGACGTACTGGTCGTAATGGAGGCCATGTCAAAAACATGCCTGCATTGCGAGCACCGGTCCCTTTGGGAGGGTCCACAACCGACCGGACACTTTTAGTCTGGCCGCTTTGCTTTAGAACTTTACGGCAACATATAGAGTGTAATATATAACATGGGATCAAAAATGATGAGAAAGGAAAGAAGATAGGGTTCTTTTATATTTTCTAAATACAAGGTTCGAGAAAATCAATTTTTGATTTTAAAAAATGGGGGGTTAAAAAGTGCATATGAAGGAATAAAAAAATAGATGAACTCAGGGCTTCCACTACTTTCCTATACCTTTCTCGGGAGACTTAATTTCTTGTTATTTTTTATTAACAGGTCGACCATAGAAGAATATTTGGAAATATTGCACCAGAAAATACCATAATTAATGATACCGGTTCCTCCAGTAGCAAGAATTCTGCTGAAATACGAAATAATATTGTTATAAAAGATTTACCAAGTCGGAAGAAAAGGATAACACCAATGCAAAGATTACAACAAGCAAATGTCAGAACAGCAAGCAACGCCTCTTTCTAATTATCAACACCAACAACAGCAGATGTTCAGAGAAGAAAATCTTATGCAAGCTTGTAGCATACCCCCGCCCCCACAATATTTTCTATAAGGTCTTAACGTTCGAAGAACGACCCCGAGGCGGAAGATTGCTAGGGTTCGGGACCGATTTTAATTGAGAGAGACCACGATACTGCTGTATTTCATTGTATTGACATTCACTTTATTCTCAATAAACATAGTCTATAATTTACTGTTTACAATTAACCAAAATTTTACTGATAATTCATTAAGGTACTTTTGGGGCCCCAACTATTAGGTAAAACAAGCAATCATCAGAACTTAAGCTACATATTTACACATCACTCGCAATAGGTAACCGGCACACCTGCCTGTGTAATAGGATAAATGGGGGTTCATACGTGTGTTGACGGTGCTGCCTAACTGGGTACTTGATCAGTATGAGGGAGGCTGATATAGGACTGTGCACTCCCGGATCAAATATTCCACTTTCCTACGCATGGAAGCGTGATGCACTTCCTTTATTGTACGTGTAGGGGGGGAAGAACAGAAACCCCTCTTGGCGAGTGCAGTCCTCATGTCTCTCACACACCCACTGGCAAGCTTAATCTTATCCTTTAAACTGCAACAATCTACAGTTACAGGAACCTGCTCACAATTCCTGCCAACGTACCAGTCGTGCTTTACTATACACCTGTCAACTGACTTAAACCTCTAGGCCCCTTACACAACAGGGTGCTTAATAGGTATAACTAAATTTAACCATATATTATTCCTAACCAGTTACAACGAATTGTGAAATTTTAGCATTAGCTGTTCTCAGCACGGTTGAGTTTAAATAATTCTTGAGCGCAGTTGTTACGATTTAAAGTTCTTGCAAACATGTCAAGGGCGGGAGGACCGTTGACACCGCAGACTTGAGCATCGAACAAAACTGTCTAGTTGCTGCTCTTGCATTATCTAACTGTTTAATACCACTCACCGGAGATTGTCGACATACTTGCCCACCTATGCTGAATCATACGAGGTTCCCGTCTGGAGCTATAGCCTCGCTTTCGCTGAACGGGCGCAGATTCATTTCGCTGGTTCCATTGCGTTCCATCTGCGCTGAACGGGCGCAGATTCATTTCGTCCTATGTCCTCACCCGTCTTGCTCAAGTCGTCACGTTAACGGTGTAGAGTATAATATTGTCCAAAAAAAATTGTTTATTAAGAACTGAAATATTTATGCAAATTTATGGCTTTCAAATTCTGCACATATTATCTTACTTTTTACTTTCGTCATACAACTCCTTCTTCCATAGTTCATAGATTTCACCTATGAGCTTTAACATTTTTATCATAAACGTACTCAACTGCATAGCAAAACGAAAACTGCAATCAAAAAGGCTTTCGATCGATACCATGACCGAATCCGAACATACACACCAAGATTGCTTGTTTGTTTTGTTTTTTTTTTTTGTTTTTTTTTGTTTTTTTACAACAAACGAAAACTCACACACACAATTTCTCCGAAAGCGATCGCAACAATCCCCCGTTGGAAGCTGAGCAATCTTCTCGGAAAACATCCTAACAATAGCTGCTCCAACAAAGGACCATTTACGATCGCCCACGGAGGATTTTTACTACTCATTCATACAACAAAACAAACAACGCGCACTTATATTTCACTATACACTACACACAGCACACACATACAACGACCACACACTCATTATAACTATTACAAAGACAAAAGCCAACAATCGTGTAATCGACTTAATAATCAATATATTTTTAATTATACCGACCCCACCTAATTAAGTATGTAACACACGTGACTGCTACACTGGAACGTCACAAGCTCATCGTCAACTACAGGTCATACACTGGTGGACAAAAGTTTGGGAAGTCGTTGTTTTCCATGAAATTTCAACAGTAGAAACTTAATTTTTTATATGAGTTTACATGTAATAACAAACATTTATGGGTCATTCCACGGTAACTCATGTTACATATTTATGTCCTTTTTTAAACATGCCACAATAAAATAAAGAGAGAATATGAAAATACAGAGAAATTTGAAACTTAAGGTGTTGTAATTTACTATATCTACTCCTGTTTCAAAGAACACCTTTACATCTTATCTTTTTTTATATATAAAACGTTTGTAAGTTTGGTAACTCACGTTACTGAAAAAGGACATAGAAATTTACCTTGCTGAAATAGATATAAAATTCTCCTAACTGAGAATAGATATATTGCTCTAACTTTCATAATAACTATGACGACTTATTACTTTATCAGAATTATCCTTTAAAATTAAATTTAACATAAGATTAATTCTTTAAATATGGCATTTTAAAATTGCTTATGGTAACTCATGTTACAAAGGCTGGTAACTCACGTTACAATTCTCCAATAGACAAACTTTCTAGACAATTTGGCTATGATTAGGGAACTCCTAATCTCATAAAACATTATTTTAAAAATATCAAACTCTGTAATCCTATTCCTTGGTAAATCAGATTTATTTATTACACATTAAGTTAGATTTTTTTAAATTTACATTAGAGTAAAAGAAATAGACTTTTCAATTTATGCCTCCTTCACAATCAAAGTTCATAGCAAGTGAAAACATTCAGTTCATACTTTATAATTTTGTACTTAGTCTCAATGCTGAAGCCTATAAAATTCTTATAAAAAGGGTTGGATTTGGCAACACTTTAACAATTTTATTAAAATCAACATATGAAACATCAGATTCATCAACCTTAAAAAAATGACCAGTATTACCTAACATCTTAAGAAACATTACTCTTATTTCTCCATCATCATCATCATCAACTTCACTCTGACATAAACGTACATAGCTGAAGCTCGTTTTCCCCGATCCATCAAATTTAACCAAAACATATGAGCCATGTTTGATATATTCAGTCTTAGGCAGCTGGCTTTCTTCATCCTGAGCTTAATTAATTCATTTGGCCATATGGCCATAATTCTTTCATTTCAAGTGTTACTTCACCAAGCTCCATGCCTTTTACACGTTCTTCGTCTTCAGAAGCTGAAGTGTCGGTGTATATTTGTGAGTAATAGCTGCTTTGAAGTACAGGATGGTTTCTATGCACCTTAAGTGCATCCCTGGTTAGCATGAGCGTCTTCGTCTCATTTTTTCAGCAGGAGTTAACGCCATTCTAAGTTGAAAGGAACATTTTACTAATATTGTCATTTAAATATAATATGGAAATTACTTTTATATCAGTATTATAAGTAAGAGGTAAAATGTGAATGAGTTATGTTCACAGGCATCACAGGCGTAATACAGGTTCAGTTTCTTTAGGAATAAATTTAATTATTGTTGTGTTTATTTTAAAAAATTATTGGATTAATAATATGTATTCTTTATTAAAGTAAAGTTTGTAAAGATGTAATTAGAATTTTAGTCTTGAAACTTTAAAACGACACTGGTATTGTGATAACTCACACAACATACGTAGTCACTCATGTTACATGGTAACTCATGTTACACATTTTAAACCGTAATATTTTCATTTAAATACATAAAAAGAAACAAATGGATTATTAAATTTTGCAATAGATGCAATAGACAATGTGTACACCAGTTTGCAAGAAACAGAAATCATTATTCTTTGTTTTATTTAAACAAATGCATGATTTTGGTAACTCATGTTACACGCACGCGATCGGCGATTTAGGCCTAATTTCACGAATATTTTAAATATATTCACATGAGAGGTATATACAGTTTGAATAAGAAAGCTTTAACAAATGAATTGAGCATTTCATGCAAATATTATCTACTGAATGAAGACATATAATTACCTGTCAAATAACATGAACTCATCAGTACAACACCATTTACAACATTCATTAACTTCAAGAGGCCGCCATTTTGAAAAAAAAGGAAATTGTTGGAAAATTTGGTTTTGCCAGACAACTTTGACATCTATTCTACCAGAAAAATACACAGCAAAATTTTCATCATATAATTTTAAAATTTATGTTCATGTCCTTATTTTCATGGAATGACCCTTATATGCAAGGAACAAAGTAAGGAAAAGTTCATTTGCCTATTACTTACAAGCAAACTACCTAAACTCCCCTGGTCAAAAGTTTGGGATATGCGATAAATTTGGATATTCTATCATGATAAAAAAATTTTATTCGATTTCCTTCCATTGCTGGTGGTAAAGGAAGCTTCAAAATGTTGACTGAGGCAGACAGAGAAAAAATTAAGACACTGTACGAAGAGCACAAGAACTTTAAAGTCATGGCTAAACTGTGTCATGTTGGCTACAATACGGTTGTCCGGATTGTCAAAAATTTGAACAGAAAAACGGGGAAGAAAATGGGTCGCCCTTCTGCTCTAAGTCGCACGGAAAAGTCGCGCATTAAACGCTACTGCAGAGCAGAAATTGCATCAGTCCACCTGGTCAACAGTTCTCGGATCCAACTCGGGCTCCAACTAGATGCTTCTAGGAGAACTATACGACGAGATCTTCAACGTCAGAACTTTTCCTACGAAGTAATTGCGAAGAAAATTCCGTTAACTAAAGTACAACAACAAGCCAGGCTGCAATTTGCAGAGAAGCATATTCGGGAGAGCACCAACTTTGAAACCGTCATTTTTTCCGATGAAAAACGTTTCAGTTTTGATGGGCCAGACAACACATGCAGTTATGTGGAACATCGTGGTACAAAAACGTCTGAACCTAAACGTGGTATTGGGGGCAGTCTGCAGCACTGGAGAGCTAAAGATCCAGGTGGTTGAAGGCACTTATAGTGTTGCCAAGTACTTGCAAGATCTTCAGGATGTATTTATACCATGGTGCAAGCAAACATTTCGTAGAAAGTCCTGGATATAGCAACAGGACAACGCCTCTATCCATAAAGCACGCATCATTTCCAAGTTTTTTCAGGAAAACAACATCACTACTCTTGACTGGCCGGTTCGGAGTCCAGACTTGAACATAATTGAAAACATTTGGCACCTCATGAGCAAGGAGATTTACGCTGAACAGCAGTATTATTGTCGGGATGCTTTGATCAAGGCTATCCAGAATGCAGCGAAGATAATTAACGCAAATGTAATCCTTAGTTTATTTAAATCAGTTCCAGGTCGGCTGTTAGACGTAGTTAAGTCAAATGGAGCACAGATTGCTTGTTAATTCACTATTTATTTTCTGGTTTTGCTTTATTTTGTGATGATACCCCAAACTTTTGACCAGGGTAATGCATGTAATATGCTTGTAGTTATAAGCAAATATACTTTTCTTTATTTTGTCACTTGCATGTTATTGTTTGTTATTACATATAAACTCATATAAAAAATAAGGTTTCTACTGTTGAAATGTCATGGAAAACAACGACTTCCCAAACTTTTGTCCACCAGTGTATTTTACAACGATTACAAGAAATGTTTAATAATGGTTTACAAATGACTATGCAGGCACTGATTGATTCGAGATCTAATTCAGCAAACATCAGATATATTCCTGAGCCTCATTACTATTCCCAGGAAGTGAATCGTAGGTTTCAGTCTAGTATGTCTTCACATCATCCAATAGGTGAAAATACAACAACAGCATCAAAATAATTAAATCAGAGCCTATAAATGTTAGGACCAAAGGTTATTTAATCTTTAGAATCTTCTGGGTATCCAAGAATCCTGTTTCAGACAGTTTCATACAAATTTCTTACAATTTTTTTAAACTTTTATGTAGTCATATTTAATAAGTAATTATATATTATGTTGGAATATCTATCTATATATATAAAGAAGGATGTTTGTGGGTCTGTGCGTCTGTGGGTCTGTTTTTTATACAAATCTACAGTTTTATTCCGATCTTGAGAAAATTTCGCATACATGACCTTCAAAGCATGAGGAAGGTCACTGTCTACTTCAGATTTCGAAAAAATAATAATTATTGATAAAAAATCGATATTCATGGTTATGGCAGGGCATATTAATGAGAAATATCGCATGACCAACAATGCAAGACAAAGTTTTTGCAACAATGGTATCAACACGCAATTCACAAACACTCTGCACGGACCAACAATATATATCTCATGACCAACAATGCAAATAAAAGTTTGTGCAACAATAGGTATCAACAATGGTTTCAACACGCAATTCACCAATAACAATGAGCTCAAAATGATGATGCAATGATAAAGCAATCCTTTCCAAGAATTATAACAATGAACATAAAATGATGATGCAATATGGATAAGTTTCAATTTGTAACAATGCATAGAATTCCTGTTATTCAGGTTTTTCTTAGAAAAGAGAGTTCTTAGTACTTAACAATTTCTTGAAAATCTTTAAAAATGATCAGTAACTGGAGATAATGAAGAGTTAGCAGACTATTGAGAAAGAGTGGAAAGACGACAGAGAAAGCAAACCTTTAGCTCCGTGCTGTATTGAGCAAATGGGAAGCAAGTAAATAGAAGAATTGGCGACCGCTAGACTACCCAAAGTGATGAAAGGCCAAATTTTGCTTCAACACAGCGAGAGAAGAGTGGAAATTGCAACAACATCAAGTGTAGATCTGAAGTAAGATTATCTGAGTAAGAAATTATTGGAGCAGTCCATCCATTTTGAGCCTTTAAAAAGATTTTTTTCGAATTTTCATTAAGAATTTTTACTGTATTAATTCTAAGCATTTTCATGTGTTTATTTTTAAGATATTGCAAAATTTATTTTAATTTTTGAGATTGTTCTGTTTACATCCCAAGTGTAATAATCCCGGGCAACGCCGGGTACCTCTTCTAGTACCAAATATAACTTTAATTTTTTATATCTCCTCTTTCAACATTTTTGTCAATGAAAAAGGCTTTTTATTTTAAATTAAGTCATTGGAGAGTATAATAAATGACATCTACACACTATAAATTTTAGTATTTTTATTAATAAATTTCAGATAAATATACAACAATCATACAAACGGATATGTATAACAATTAGAATTAAACAAAAGATTTTGTAATAGATATTAATAATTATTGCTATAATAAATAATTTTTTTTTCAAGCAGCTGAGATAAGAATTTTGCTTGAAATTATGCATAATTTATAGAAAGTAAAATGTAATGAAAGATCTTGTAAGACATTTTACTGTGTACTGCAATTTAAAAATTCAAAAACATTAGCGTTTTAATAATGTTTTGCTAATTCATACATTGCACTAAATATTCATTTGCTGAAACGTAATTGAATAAGAATACTACACTAGTGGCCAAAAGTTTGGACCAACCAGCAATGTCAAGAAAAACTGAATTTATACGAAAACGGTTTTACACCTACAACTCTAAGTAAATATGAAAGAAGATTCAGGGAAGAAACAAATTTATTTCTGCGTTGTTGGTTTCTTATTACCTTAAATCAAAATAAGACTGGCCAAAAGTTTGGACCACATTTGTATAACATAAAGGGAAAAAAAGTATTACATCATCAACTAATGAATTATTTTGATATTTGAGATCATTTTGACTCTACAATATCTGACAAACGACCTGAAATAGAATTAAATATGCTTTTAATAACATTTGGCTTAAGAGCTTTCTGAATGGCTGCTATTTGTTGTTATCGAGATTTGAACTGAGTGTTTTGGTAAATTTTTTGATCCTTGAGATATCAAACATTCTCAATAATATTGAGATCTCGATTTCGAGCAGTCCAAGCAAAAGTGGAAATGTTGTTGCTCTCAAATATAGGCTTTCACAACTCATGCAGTATAGATTGCAGGACTGTCCTAAATCCATGGTTTTTGCTTAAACTAGACTTTGCACAAAGGGATGAATACATTAAGAAGATCATCTTTATATTGAGCTGCTATGCAATGTCCATCCATAATGTGAATCTTCAACTTTCCGTTGCTTCCAATGGCACCCAGAATCATCCCTCCACTACCACCCATTTTCCGCTTAATTCTCAGTGGAACAAGTGTTTCTTTATCACGATGCTGTTCATAAGAAGCTATATTATCAGGACCATCCAAACTGATTCGTTTTTCATCAGAAAACGCAACCAATAGGAAGTCGGTGTGTTCACGCAGATGTGTCTTAGCAAACTCCAGTCTCTCCTGCATGTGCTTCTCTGTTAGTGGCAACTTTTTGGGTATAATTTCATAGACAAAGTTCTGAGCACGTAGTTCGCTGCGAATTGTTCTTCTTGAGGCAGCAAGTTGCAGATTAAGTTTGACTTGTGTTGTGTTGACTACATGCCCAGATGTAATATTATGTCTAACATGTCTCTTAATTATTGATTTGTCTCTTTGCGCCAGTGCACAAGGTCGTCCTATTTCCGTCCTATTTTCCAATTAACATTTTAAACAATTCTGATAAAGATTTGTAGCTCACAGGGGAGATTTCAGCAACTTTTTTGAAGTTTGTAAATTGCTTGTTAAAATTTCTAATTCGCTCTCGTTGGCCTTCAGCTAACATTGTACAATACATAATATGATTTTAGTGCTCACCACACAACACGATGACTTGTAATATGCAAATTATTTGCATGTTTGTGATGTTGGTCCAAACTTTTGGCCAGTCTTATTTTGATTTAAGGGAATAAAAAACCAACGACGCAGAAATAAATTTGTTTCTTCCCTGAATATTGTTTCAAATTTACTTAGAGTTGTAGGTGTAAAATATTTTAATT
>JAHWFO010108606.1:0-14756 GCA_023313115.1 Rhysida immarginata
AATATTAATTGTTAATTAGTTAAGTAACATTTTTTCCGATAGTAGTCTGATGGCGCAGTCGTTTTCTAATTATTTGGTTATGATAATGAAGGTAAAGTAAACCGGACCCTTACATAAATTGGCGCAGTCGACAGGATATTTAAGTTATTAAATAGACTGAATTAATGTTCTTTGTATTTTGAAAATTGCGTAAATCAGAAAAATTTTAAATTTAAGACCTGGGAGGGTATATTAAGTGACAAATTAATTTTGACATCTTAAAAGAGATAGAAAGATGGCTCAAGCATCGTTTGGTTTGGCAGGTGAAGTGGGTCATTATGATGGTTCTACGGATCCCACATTGTTTTTTCAAAAACTTGATGAAATTGGCACAGTTTGTAATTGGGTACCAGAACATAAATTAAATATAGCGAAAATCAAGTTAACAGGAAACGCTCAGTTTTATTGTAGGCATGATCAGGCTATGGCAGGGATAAACAATTATGATGAATTAAAGAAAAAGATAATAGAGCGATTTGGCAAGGAGCCAAAGGGTAGAAGTGAAAGATTATTTTCTGAATGTCATCAGGAAAAAGGAGAAACTGTTAGAGATTATGCTACGCGTATTCAGGCACTGGGAAAGAAAACAATGATTCAAGTAGAGGGGGTAGGCCAAGATGCAGATGTTAAAAGAGCATTCGCGAAAGAGATATTAGAGGAAAAGATTAAAGATAAATTTTTAGAGGGCTTACGACCTAGTTTACAGAAAACAGTGTTGTTTAGAAAACCGGATAATTTGGAAAAAGCTATTAATTATGCAGAAGAAGAGGAGGAAATTGAACTAAGATTCGCGACGGGAAAGTATGGGCTAAATTCAGTAGGGAAAGATAATGCGGAATTAGGAGACAAAAAGGAATTAGATATTAACGCGATAATCAGTAAACGAGTGGATGAAATGTTAAATTTAAAATTGGGAGAGTTAAACAAAGGTTCGCGAGAACAACTGCCTGAAAGAATGAGAACGCGAGTAATAGCAAGAGAGCCACATAGGCGCGATCATAGACAGCAGAACAATAGAATAAAGCATGGGAATTTAACAGTTATAGACGGAAGGGACAATATACGCGGAACGCGAACGGATATTGTTTGTTTTAGCTGCCATAAGCCCGGACACACGGCAAATATGTGTTATAATCAGAAACGTAAAACAATGAAGTGTTATTTTTGCCATCGCGAAGGTCACACCCAACGTTTTTGTCGAACAAGGCTAAGAGCTCAGGGGGAGCAAGTTAAAACACCTGTGAATCAACAATCTGGATCAAATCAGGGTAGAGGAAATGCTACTCAGCCAAAAAACGTTCAAATCTCCTCCCCCCGCAGACAGGAGAGGGGAGGACAGTAAAGAGCCAAGCTGCTCAATTACTCGTGAGTAATAACTCAGGACCTAAAGAATTAATTGTTACAGGGAAAGCAGGGCCATACACTATTAAATTTCTTCTTGATAGCGGATCTAAGGTAACTCTACTTGATGCTAATACTTTGAGCATATTAAAAGCTAATGGGTACAAAGTAAAAAATGTTAATAGGCCAGAAATAAAATTAGTGGGAGTAACGGGACATAATTTTGTATCTGAAGGTTCGTGTTCGCTTGATTTTGGCTTTGGGGAACAAAATTATAATTTTACATGCTATATTTGGAAACGTAGAAGTGATGTCTCTTATCATGCCATCCTAGGAAGGGATATGTTACACAAATTTGGGTTTATAATTGATTTTAAGCGTGCTATTTTGCACGATGAAATACATAGAATTCCTTTCGAAGGGTCGTGGAGGAAGGGACGAGCTGAGAGGAACCCCTGTAGTGTCACTACAGTTAAAGAGCAAATAGATGCTATTCCTGTGAGCTGCAAAAGAAACGTTTCTATTCCTCCCTATTCAGAAGTAGTTTTCGAAGCTAAAATTAAGGGTAAATCATTTAAAAATCGAATTGGTGTATTGGAACCTAAAGAAATTGGTACAGGTCTTATTGGTGCTAAGGTCTTGGCAAAAATTTCTAAATTTAACAATTCCTGTTCGTTTGATGAATTATTCTGGTGAAACTTTAACAGTACAAAAAGGAAAAATTTTAGGAGAATTTTATGGAGCTGAGGAAGAGGAAGTTGAATTTAATAACACTATTGATATTGGCAAGGAGGACAAAATTGATAGAAACGAATTTTTGAGCATGTTTAAATTAGATCATTTGGACTCTGAAAAAAGGAAAGCTTTAGAAGATGTTATATTTGCATATTCGGATGTATTCTCGAAATTTGATTTTGATTTAGGAAAATGTAAGTTAGCATATCATACTATTGATACGGGAGATTCCCCACCAATTGCACAACAACCTTACCGTATTCCTTACTCACAAAGAGATGCCATGAATAAATTAGTTGACGATTTGTTGAAAAACGGCGTAATTCGTTACAGCTGCTCGCCATGGTCCGCTCCAGCATTATTGGTTAAAAAGAAAGATGGAACTTACCGTTTTGTAGTAGATTATCGAAAATTAAATGCAGTTACCAAGGTTGACCGTTATCCGCTTCCCCAGATAAATGAAAGTTTGTCGCAATTAGGAAAAGCAAAATTTTTTTCCGTTTTAGATGCTAATCAGGGTTATTTTCAATTAGAAATAAATTCAAACGAGAAAACTGCGTTTGCTACTATCGATAATAAATATGAATTCAATAGATTACCTATGGGTTTATGTAATGCGCCTTCATTGTGGCAAAGAACCGCAGATTTCATAATTAGAGGATTAAAAGATAGAATATTAGTCTACCTCGATGACTGGCTGATATTTACTGAGACATTTGATAAACATTTGGATAGTTTGAAGGATTTATTCGAGCGTTTAAGAGACGTAAATTTAAAATTAAAACCCCGAAAATGTCAATTTTTAAATGATAAGGTTAATTTCTTGGGACACGTTGTTTCAGAGGAAGGAATTGCTCCTGATCCTAGTAAGATTGAAGCTGTTAAAAATTTTCCACGCCCAAAAAATGTGCGTGATGTGCAATCATTTTTAGGCCTTGCTAATTATTATAGAAGGCATGTAGATTCTTTTAGCACTATAGCTAAACCATTAACGAATCTAACAAAGAAGGATATCAGTTTTGACTGGACTGATGAAGTGGAGAAGGCATTCCAATCTCTGAAACAAGCTTTAATAACAGCACCTGTCTTAAAGAGCCCAGACTTTGAAAAAGAATTTATAGTTTCTACAGATGCTAGTTCATTTGCTTTAGGGGCTGTACTTTCACAAAAATTTAATGGTAAAGAGCATCCAATTGCATACGGTAGTAGATTACTCAAAAAGAATGAAATTAATTATAGCGTTACTGAGCGCGAATGTCTAGCTGTCGTTTATGCTGTTAAGCAGTTTAGAGTTTATTTATACGGACGCCCATTCAAATTGATTACTGATCATCAGCCGATCCGGTGGTTGTTTTCGTTAAAAGATCCAACCAGCCGTCTCGCCAGGTGGAGCCTAAGTCTGCAGTCTTACCAGTTTGAGGTAATTCATAAGCCAGGTATTAAACATAAGAATGCTGATGGACTATCTAGAGTCCCCATTTCCACTGTGGCTGAGTATGAACCTATAGTTTCTCGTGACGAAATTGCCTCTGAGCAACAGAAAGATTTAAATTGGAGGGAAATTATTGAGCACTTAAAGAACAAATCAGAACATCCCCCCTCTAAACATTGGCCAGACAAAATAGAAAATTTCTTCTTAGACAAAGATGATCTTTTGTATCATATTAGAAAATCTCAGGATGATAAAGAAATCTGGGAACAATTAGTAGTACCTCAAAGTCTAGTTAAATATATTTTGCATGTTTTTCACCATCCCCCCACATCTGGACATTTAAGAGCAAAAAGAATGCGTAAAAAATTGATCAAACTATTTTATTGGCCCAGCATGAGGCAAGATATTCAAAAATATTGCGCAGAGTGCGATAGCTGTCAGCGTCGGTCACCCCAAGAGAAACGTAAAGAGCAGCCTTTAATGGATTTTCCAGCTGCAAAACACCCATTTTATCGCATAAGTATCGATGTCCTGGGGCCATTTCCTCTTTCTAACTCAGGAAATAAATATATTCTGATGATTATAGACAATTTTAGCCGCTTTGTGGAAGCTCTTCCGATGACTGACCAGAAAGCTGAAACAGTTGCTAAGATGCTCGTGGAAAGCATATTCACACGCTATTCCATCCCAATTCAGATTTTGAGTGACAGGGGAACAAATTTCACTTCTGAGCTGATGAAAGAAATCTGCTCACGATTAGGCATCAAAAAATTACTCACTACAGCATTTCATCCATCCGGGAATGGAATGGTAGAACGGATGAATCGAACTCTTATTGGCGCTTTGAAACATTATGTTGATCAAAGTCAGCGGGACTGGGATACTTGGGTTCCATACGTGGTATTTAGTTATAATACAACCCCGCATTCCTCCGTAGGAGAGAGCCCTTTTGTGCTATTCTTTGGTAGAGATCCAGTCTTACCCTTTGATGTTTTAGTGGCACCAAGAAAAACCTATTACGATATAGAGAACAATTACAGCAGCGAAGTCCAAGCGAAGCTAAAGCACGCGTATGAAACTGCCAATAAATACAGTGCTGAACAAGCTGCTAAGCGAAAGGTGTCCCATGACAAGAGGCATAAGCCGTACTCATTTAAGGTGGATGACTTAGTTTATTTGGCCATTCCTCAAATCAAGAAAGGTTTGACTAAGAAACTACACGCAACTTTCGAGGGGCCGTACAGAATAATCGGGCAAATGAGCCCTGTCAATTTCATAATACAACATTTGGAAAGTGGCAAAAAGAAACTAGTGCATGCGAATAGGCTCCGTCCGAAAATAGGCGACCAGACAGAGAAACCAAAATCCAGAAGTGTCACTGAACCATGTTCTATTAGGGAAAACGCACAAGAAGCTCCCCCCACCTCTCCAACAATTTATGAAGAGGAAGAGTTCATTGTTCAGATACCTGAAAATGCACAGGAGAGACGCGAAATTAATCCGCCAGTTTTACAGCCCGCACACCCTGTAATTATGAGGGAAAGACGGCCGCCAGTAGAGCCACCCGTTCGCGGAGAGAGAGAAGCAGCAGTTCCACCAGAAAACCCACCTTACTTGCTGCGTAGCGTAGGCCCAGCACCTCCCCTACCGTGGTTGTTGGCATCGCCCCGTGATCGCAGATCAATGGAAGAATTAAGGCCCGAAGACGAAGATGAGCCAGAGATGCCAGCTCTAGAACCCCAGGAACATGCAGTGGAGGCTATCCGCGAAACTAGAACGGAAACAAACTGTTCTAATCATAAAGAAACAGTAAATATGCCAGCTAAAGAACAGCCACCACAGGCAGCCTTCTCAAATGATAAGGCACTGACCGATCTCATAGGGATAATGAAATATTTAATGTCAAATCAGCATTAAAGCGTCGGCTTGTGCGTAGAGTAGCTCGTATGTCCGTTAAATTTAATATCACTAACAAACTAGGAACTTAAATTGTTGATTTATGTAACCTCCACATTTTTTTTTCTAATAATTTATTCTTTATAAGTGCTAAATTAATCCTATCCTCCATTTGAAACCTTAAGCATTATAAATTTTAAATTAATCTGGTAGCCAAGAGGTTCTTGAATCAAATTTGTCTGTGTTAGCCAGTATCTTATCTGCTAATTAAACCCATACTGGGACAGCAAAGCGTTTAAAAATCTTAAGAATGGATAATACCTTCCTTACCTGCTTTACACTAAGGAAAACTAGCTTAAAAAAATGTTTAAATGATGGCAAATACTTAAAATACTTTTATTCTAGGGATTTAACTAGGCAAATGACTTATATTTAATTATAATCAGGAATATCCAAATAGCTATAAAAATTTGTAGGAATTTTTTTTATTATCCTCTAGACACCTTGGTTGAGGCTAAAAATAAGACACCCTTAAATCTGTTTTGTGTTGAAATAACCTGCAAGTGGTCTGGAAAAGCTAATTCATAAAATTCCCTGACCTTCCCAGGCTACAGAACTCGTTGGAAAATTTTTTGCAGATTCCAGAAAAAAAAAAGAAAATATTTTTTTCCCTGACTTTCCAGTCCCTAGTCACCCCAAATTTGGTTTAGAATGCTTAATAAATACATTCAGTTAATTAAAAGACTTAATGATCCTTATAAATTGCATTAAAAAGTTTATTGAAAGGATAAGTGAGATATTAGAATTTTACATTTATCTAGTTGTGCTGATATCTGGTTAAGATTTTTTTTCTAAACTCGTTTTATTAGACTATTTGGATTGAAAAAACAAAATTTACATTCTAAACATGAATGGTGTTCAATTTTATGAATAATCAGTTAATAACTGTTTCAATATAATAATGTAGAGCCAAAACAGACAATTATTTCTATAAATTGCAATGATTTATCATTATGCAACAATAAAAGGGAGCCTCCAACTTTTTTCTAAGTGCATAATTACAATTGAACAGCATTCACATTCATTTTATTTGATAGGCTTATTGAACTAATAACCTTAATTCGATTCTTTAATAGTATTGTTTAACCAAAATGGTATAAATTATAAACAATTTCTAGCGTTAGTAAATTATTTTGAACAACTAGTTAAGATTTGGAAACATTTATTCGATATGAGGTTGAATTTATTAAAAGCTGAAGTCAGATTTCATCATTCTATTAATAACATTTCGATTCCTTTGTATTTAATCAAAAGCAGGAGAAAATTTACCTTAAGGAAGGAAGTTTATAAATTTTTTCATTTAAGATTATCACTGGAGCTATAAAACAATTTAGCTTGCATTTAATTGATAATTAAAAGAAATTTTAGTGGGTTGTTTAAGCTGAAGAAATAGAATTCCATTTCTATTGCCAACATTGTTTAAGGCTACAAAGCCACTTTGTTGAGAACAGCAACCGCACTTGGTCCAACAAACAAAATTTAATGGTGCATGAGTGATGGAATATTTCTTAATGATACTTTCTATTACTTAAAATAAATCGATGTCTGAGCATGGAACAATGGGCAGTGGTTATTTTAGTCGATAATTGGCAACATATTCGATTATATTAGGTTAGAAAACACTTAAAAGGATAGTTATAACCTGAGGGCATAACCCCCTCCTTGCATCCATGAGAACAAAGAGCTCTGATAGGAATCGAATTAGAAAAAAACGTTCTGATAAAGTTTAAACGATTCTTACTACTTAGTATTGTTTTAATTACTACAATAAGATGTTATAATTATGATATTACACATTTACTAGAATATTAAAGGTTATTTTTCCCATTATATACTATGATAAGACAAAAGCTCTAAAACCATCGAGTATTTTCGATTCTAAACCTTATTTTACCTATCTATTAAATATTAAAGCTATAAATTTTTTTATTCTACCTATATTGGAATTCTGTAACTATATTTATAAGTATTAAACGTATATCTAGGCATTGAAATCGTTTATGAAGGCAAAAAGGCACACTAGCATGAATCACATGGCTACAGGAAAAATTTTTTTTTGACAAGCTAAAACCAACCAAAGTTTCAGATTATAAAGTAAAATATGCTTTTAAATCATTAAATACAATGAAAACATTATGCTTAGGCAATATTGATGCAGATTAAGCAGTTTTAAGCAACGGATGGCATAAATTAAATAAAGATTACTAGTATTGTTAGCTTACACGTGCGTTACGAAATTTAGCCTATTTCATCGATATTTTTACGATATAATTCATGAATTCATGCAGATGCACCTTCTTAAATGGATATTCATTATTTAATAATCGATTATTTTATTTAAAAGTTGAAATTTCATTACTAAACCCAAGTTTTAATTTCCGCACCGTTTAAACAAAGAAATTAGCATCAAACAGTCTTAAATCGATGTTATTGGAAGATATTTTAACTATAAAACGCATTATACATTATACAAACCTGATATTAACAGAATTATATGGGGGGGAAACATTTTATTAGGATAAATCTTTACACAAAGAAAATCCACGTGATCTTCGGCAATTTGTCAGCCCCGGAATCGATCTAACTGTTGAATTTACCCTAATCTAGGCTATTCTATTCTATATGAAATTTACTTTAAATACTATCTGGATAATTATAAACATTACTGCTATTTGAACGCGTTTATTTAATCGCGAAAAGAAAAGAAAATTTCGTTAATTACCGTTAAATTAGGCCTTCGGCTCTGCCCGCGTACCTATCACTGTGATGGCTGCAACTGAAATGCTTCTATCTGACCAGTAGAGTGATCACGCAGTGAATAGTCATGACGCATTAGAGAAAATGAAATATTAATACTACACTGCTGAAATTTTCGTATCATATATAATAAATTCTGTTTAGAATTTTAAAATTAATTTCAGAATTTTTCTGATATATTTTTTTTTCCTTGAAAAAATTTATTTTCCACTAATGATAAGTGAATAACATAGATCACAAGTTACCTGTTGAATTATTAGGCCATGAGTATTTTAGATAATCTATTTTATTTAATTAAATCCAGACACCAGTACTTATTGCATTAGAACACGTAATTACTAATAAAAGCACAAGAAATTTATTTAAACTGCTATATATATATATATATAATTTTTTTTTCCTTCCTTTCCTGTATTCACTTAAGAATTCTGTTATGAGATCACATGACTCATCCACCCTTTCCCCCTTGAAAGTCAAAGTGGGTCAACCTATCTAGATAGGGGACCTTCCCTAAATGCTTTGAAAGGAATTAAGATAAGAGGAAGAAAAACTTTAAAATTATTTGCTAACAAAAAAAAAAAATTTATAACTGGGGAATGAAACAAGATGATTTAAATTAAAATAAATTAAATATAATAGTGACTTAAACTAGATGATGTCAGCAAATTTGTTTTGACAAAAAATATAATAAATAAATAATTAAATAATTTTTTTTGTGTCATCATAGAATCGCTAAGAATTTTTTTTAATGGTTGCCTGGCAACCACCTACCCTTTTACTTTGAACATAAATACTTTCTTGCTCCATCTGGGGGCAGAATGTTAATCTACTGTAATAATTACAATAATAAATACGATTAACGAAAATAAGATTGCACAAATAATTAAGGCATTGAGCAGATTCGCTTAACTTTAAAACTTTTTTCATGTTTGAATTTGACGCTTCGTAACAAACTTCTTCTTACGATAAATATTTAAGCTACAATAGTAAAAGGAATTACTAATAAATAAAAACACAGTTGAATACGACAAATAAGCTTTATTCTATTAGATCTAGGGAATGCCATAAAAAACAAAGGAAATAAACACCATTGGTCTGTCTTTGAATCTATTTTTCTGATGATTGTCTTTTAGAGGTCTATCATTATGGTTCACACTAAAAATAATTAAATTACACTTATTTCACTACCTCAACTTTGCCTCTGATTATTTGAGTCTAATATAATTCGCTGTCATTGTCATTGGGCTTCCAATTGTCACCGATGCCGCCGTTAAGTCTTTCTGAGTCCATAGGGTGCCGCCGGCATCGGATGGACCACGTAGAGACGGAATTCTTCATCTGTGGGTGTAAAGTTCATCCGCACGTTATCAGCTGGGGATGGAAGAGCACGAGTTATCGTCGCATAAGCAACGGCGTGCCTCCACCTAACCTTCAGTTCATTCTTTGTTGTTGCTGCTTTTAGGATCTGGTTTTGTTTTTTTCGTTGGCAGTATCCTAGGAAAAGAATACAATAATACATTCTTAGTGACTATCTCGTTCAAGGTTTCGTATATCTCCAAAAGGCAGTAAGCATCAAGAGCTGCACACATTACCTGCTTAGCTCGTAATGGACTTCTTTCCTATTTGAAGGATTGCTTGCTTCCGTTTAATGGGGTTCCGATGCACAGTTTGACCAGATCTGCCGATCCGTTGCCGCCCGAGCCTTCAGCTCCTCCGCGGATTATCAAACGCCCCATCATCGCTGCTGCTCAAGGGCTGACTAATAGTTCATGCATTTTAACTGGAGGTGGGCCTGATTCTATCCTCGTCTAATTTCGGCGCTGTTACTCCTCATCTAGGCCCCGCCTGGGCCCCTCTCTCCAGGCGGAGAACGATCGCCACCGCATCCACCGTCGTAGGAGGAGAACTGTGTGCAATCCTCAATAGTAATATCGTAGGACTTTTTGTAGTATTGTTCATACTGGGATGGAGTGAGGCCGTCTATTGACCGCCTCGCTGTGCTTTGTGACTATAGTTACTTGGTGCTAGCTCTTTGTTCGTCGGAGGCATCCCAGAGTGCCTAGCACCACATCCGGGTTAAGCCCCACCTATGTGGGTGACCGGAGGCATTCCGCTCGTCAGATCCCTTGAAATCCGAGCGAGAAACGCTCCCCTACACTGGGAGACGCCCCTTTTTCTACGAGGATTTCGTTTAGAGAAAACCCAGACTCTTGTCTCGCCTTCTTCCTCATTCTCTGCATGAATAGCAGAGCTTGGCTGCCTGCAGCTGTAAAGGAAGAAAAAGTTATACTTTAAATTCTACTCTCTATCTTAAGTGATACAGAGTGTGATTTCGATTTCTATTTTTATCTTTTGTTGTGTGACCCTGCAGACAGACACTGTTCTTTCTCTCCCCCTCTCTATCTCCAATTATTATCAATTAAAAAATTAATTGATTCATATTTTACACGAGGCTAAGATTAAATTCCAATGTTCTTCTCGGTTGATTGTTACGCAGCCATTCTATTAATTACTTGTTAGTATAAAGCCCCAGTGTACTTGAATATTACTTTTCTTTCATTTTATTAAAACCACAACCGCCCTGTTTCCAAGCTCAGTTGTTAATCACTTAGTGTTAAGAATCACACTGTGATCCGCACCTGCTCAGACATCTATAACTCATATTGTATATCTTGTCGGACCAGGTATTGACAATTGGAAAATTAACACTATTTCGTTACATATTTGCATTCTCCATGGACATTAAAAATCATGTGCTATTTACACAAGCTTGCGATCGGTATTCGTTCTGGAGTGTTTTTTTTTGGTTCTTTTTTAATGCTATAAATAAAATGCCTCTAACAATAAGAGCATTCTATAATTTGCAGCATGCGCTGTGGTGCTGGTGCGACTTGTCTTATGAACAACTTAGTTTTACGGACTATATTTTGCGACTTATTCTCTCACTGCGCTTCTAAGCAGATTTTGTTACGATAATTATTGCGAGCCTATCGATGATCTTATCTAAATCTGAACCTGGATAACTTCATGAAGATAACCTATTTCATTTCTATTATTACTTATTTATGATGTCTTGTGGGTACAGTGATTACGCATAGTAACGAGGCTTTGTTTGCGCTTCTTTTCTAGTTGGCGAACCGACCTGAGAAGACAACACCGTATACAACTCGTAACCCAAAATGGCCAAAGTTTTCGCAATCTTTCTATTCTTTTCCTTTTGTTTTGGCAATCCACCGCTTGATAAAGGGTTAGTGTTTATTTGGGAAAGCGAGTTCGTACTGTCTGCTACACAGTGGACGTTGATTATGGATGTTCCCATGGAACGATTCATTGAGGATGGAAATCACCTCTTAAAGGAAGTAAGAAGAGGCAAATATGCTACTCCTTTTGGCTATAGTGACAAGATACATCAGGAAATGGCACGTTTGGAGGCTGCGGCAGTGCAGACAAACAAAGATGTACAGGGATTGGTTGCTTTGCTAACAATAGCACGAACCAAGCGCGGACTCATTGATGTGGGTGGAGATTTATTTCGAGCGCTCTTTGGAGTGGCTACAACTGGCGATCTTGCTTCTCTAAATAGCAGAATTAATCAATTGGGAACGGTTAGCAAGGATATTATTCATATGGTGGAGCAACAAGCTACACTTTTAAATCAGACCATTCAGGAAACTCTTTTTACTAGAAGGGTAGAAAAGTATTGGCTGACGAACTTGCAGTATTACGAAATTGGACTACTCATGAAAATGCTGCCGTCACCCAAGTCAGATACATGGATAGCGTCTTAGCTGAATTTAGATATAACGTTTTAAATTTAAAAGAATCAGTGGACATGCTAAGCCAGGGCAAAATCACTAGACATCTCCTCCCTGAACGCAAGTTGCTAGCGCTTTTAAAGGAAATCGATAAACAGTTACCTGAAAATATTGCGCTCATTGTTGCACCCTCTTGGGAAACATTATATAGCTTTTACAGATGGGCCTCTGTCATTGCTGTAGCAATGGTCGGAAAGCTCAGATTATTCATTCAAATTCCTTTGGTTGTATCTCAAGGATACTTTGATCTTTATCGAGTTTTGAGTGTGCCGATAGAAATTCCGTCTTTAAAGGTATTTGCCTATTTCCCCTCATCGTCCCCGTACTTTGCGGTCTCTCGTAACCGTCAGTCCTTCATTATGTTTAGTCAAGCAGACTGGGATTCATGCCAAATAGAATCCCCGCACCGTATTTGTTCGCCTCGATCCGCCATCTATACTGTACCTTTTCAAAACTGCATATATTCTCTTTTTATGGGTGAAGAAAGTAGCGTCCATAATCTTTGTGAAAAACGGGTAGTAAAAAATCCCGCTCCCGTATTCTTTAGGAATGACAATTTAGGCCATTGGATCTATAGTGTTCCACAACGTACTAGTGTTACCGTTAGATGCCATGCAAAGGTCAGAACAGATCCTGGACGTACAAGCATTGTCAGACTTGAAGGTGCTGGTGAATTCCAGCTAGAGCAATCTTGCGTCGGCATAGGAAAAGGTTTTTTTCTGCCTCCTTTATTTCGTGGACGAACAGAAGTTAGTCCAGCTCGTGTGGATTTGATGGTTGTTCCTGACATTTCCACTTTTGTTAATACTAGCGATATCGAAATGCTCGCTAGGGATCAATCACTTTTGGACTTACTTGGAAAAAATGACGACCAAAATTTGGAGAGGGCAGGCATGTCCCTTCAACAGATAAGGCAAAGAGCACATGACTTGGAAGCTGTTATTGATTCCGATATAATTCAACCCAACCTATTGTCGTCTTGGAGCATAGCTGGGATAGTTATCTCCATTATTATTTTTCTTATTATCATCATCATTATAGGCAGTAGATGTTACAAAGGTAATAAGTGCCCGAAAATAGGTCTCGTACATTCAGTGGAGGGACTGTTGATTTTTCCGACCCCAGAGAAACCTTGGAATTGGAGTCCCCCACTGGAACTCATGTCACTTCGGTCAGAGATAGTGCTAGTATGATGCTTGGACAAGCAAGAGTACTGTATGACCCTAGTGAAAATTAAGATTAAATTTCCTTGTCTTTCTCAAAAGCCCATTAACGTTAATGAAAATTCACTTTACACAGAAACATTCTCGTTGTTTTGAATAGAGGTTCCTTTGACACGTAGTTGATAACAACACCTTACATATGTAGTTAGTTGATAAAGTAGATTATACTTATTATTGATAAACGCTGGCCATATTTTGGGAAAAGAAAGATCACTCTCTTTACAGCCTATACGAAAAGACGATGGACACCCTATCTCCAAGCGCCTTCACGATAAAGATGACCACTACAAGGACTTATACATCTTCAGGCCTTCAAGCGCATTCAGCTGTTACAACCATTCTACGGAAGTTGCCACCAGACGGATTCCAAGTTGATTCTACTCCCGACCAAATTCCTTGGTACAGGTTAGAGCAGAACACCCAGATACTTAAAGGAACTCATGCAAACGGAACTGATTTTTTTCTCTTCTTCCACCCGACTTGGTAAGAAGGTAATAGTGAACAGTTACAAATGAACCAGTGACAGTTCGTTAATTAGTGTGTGCAACGGATTGGTGAACTTTAAATTCAGCAGACTGATTTGGTGATTTAAAAACGGATGGACCTGATGCTAACAAGTGAAAAGTGCATTAAATTTGTGAAAAGTGTATTATGAAATTCTTATTCACATTCTTCTTTAATATTAAAATTTTTTTTACTTAAGTCCTAATGTAGGCAACAAGAGGTCAATGTTAATAAAGTTTTACATTCTTTTATTGACCAAGTTGCTAGTTTTAAGTGTCCATATTACATTTTAAGAACTTTTGTTGAACTTTCGCGAAAAGTGACAAGGACTGTGTGTGATCAAATTACCTAGAATATCGGACTTAGACCAATTAACCACTATAATATTCTGGACTATGGACGTTATTTTTTTTTATTAATACGTTACGATTAATTTGTGACATATAAATTTAATCCTTATGGTAGTTGTTATTCCTCAAGCCTACCTGAAATAGTTATTAAGAAGTTTAACCTGATACTTTTATAAAAATCTTATTCATTACTTTCTTAATTGGAACCTTGTATCCTATCTAATGTTTACTATAATCATTTTGAATACCTTCTTTTAGTCATGTTATGTTATCCATAATTGACACAAATATTCCTAGATTTTAGTTATTTCCAAAATCATTACATATTTACTCTCCTAAATTTTATATTACAAACTTATGTGCTATTGCATAACAATTATTTTAAGGATTACATATTAATCATTATATATAGTAAGATAGCTTTCTTCATGGTCCAAAGGTAATCATACTGCTCTTGCGGCAAACATTCTGAAACATTCTGAAGCCCAACAAGTTGAGATAAGAGGAAATTGGAGAAATGGTTCCACAGGAAAGCCATTTCTTAAAGGAAGGGGGTAATTGTGGAGTCCCAGCTTATTATCATGCTTATTCAAATGAGAATAAC
>JAHWFO010108612.1:0-11115 GCA_023313115.1 Rhysida immarginata
ATAATATTCATAGAATTATGGTCGAGTAACTTATTATAATTATGTTAGGTAAAAGACTGCGCCAGTGAATTATACTATTCACAAAGTTTATGATAATTTAGGGTTTATCCCACTTACATAAAAGATACCTCCGCTTAAACAGGCCCGGCCTAGAGGAAAGAATAGGCACTTAGACTGACTTAACAATCTAACATATAATGTTTATTCAATGTTCAACAAATGTATATAAAACAATATTGTATGGAAGGTAATGCAAATGATAAAGATAATTTAAGATATGAATTTCAACTTGGTCAAGCTCCAATTAAGAATCAAATAAAATAATGCAATTTGTAATTAAGAAATGACTTGTGGCAATTTGACTAATTATACGTTTCGATGAGTGATCACAATTCCAAATAATAACATAGTAATTAAATTATGTGGTATACAACAGAATGATTATCAATTAAGGGTTCCTTTAGACTAAACTTATATGTCAATGATCAGAAGTTCTTGATATAACAATAATGATATATTAGCAATAGCAATATGTAAATTAAGTATGAATGTAATTCTCAATTATTCGATTATACAATTTATATCTCAAGGAAATTCGGGTTATACTGAATTTAGAAATATCTAGTGATAACAATGTCCAACAGGAACTCTAATTATAAATAGTTCTATTTCTCTCGGAATGTAAAATACAAATATGGCTTTAGTAGCTCCGAAATAATAATGAAGGTAAACTACTGACTGAACAATCTGCTATATTGTTACTGAATAAAGGTCTGAACGTAAGACTTTAATAAATACAATTAAACAATTAACTGGATAAAATACAGAATTTAGATTAAATTAATCAGGGTTCTTTACGTATAATATGACTGTTCTAAGTTACGTTATAATTATCCTTCCCACTGTTTGATAGAATAATTCCTTCCCAAAATATGAATGTAATATATAAAATAGAAAGAATGAAATCTTGTGAGGAATTAAAGAATTGGCCATTGAGACATTAAATTGGAAATGGGCTATACCGTGTCTTCTCAATCTGTCCGCTCTTGGATCTCTCTCGTCCTCTCTGCTACAACAGCTTGGCGGGAGGGGGGGGTCGTCCTCGTCCAACGGAGTGGCTCACAGGAAGATCGTCTCTGGCTTCTTGTACTGGATCTGGGTACTCCACGGGGCTCGGTACACATTCTTGCAACATCCCTCGCAAACCATGAAATTACTGTAATTGATGACGCTGGTTCTCAGCTCGATAGAAACTCTTCAAAACTCCACGATACGCGAGCTAACTAACTTTCAACTTAACGGTTACATTTTCATAAACTACAACTCAACTGGATTAATACTACAATTTAAAACTTCCCATCTGGAATCCTAGGATTACCAGATGGAGGCCGAATAAATATAAAAATTTATGAGTAGTTCGCCGCACACTCGGCTACGGGAGTCGTTACATTGCTACTGACTAAAAATCTTTCACTTAGCATCTGAACTAACAATTTCGATGTTCGATAGCCAATCAAACTTCGGCATCCACGTGATCATTCCCTGTCTCCTTTCTCTCTTCAAAATCCAAAGTTCAATCCTTACATTCATCTTTCTTGCTTTCTATCTGTTCATCCGGTTTCCGATTCACTTGTCCTACACTGGCCATACAATTTCAAACCTTGAATATGATTCTAATGATCAAAACAAAGCTGTGTAAACTGACTCTAACTTTCTCCTTCTGACAAACCTTAAAACGTGGCTCCTTATTAACAAATCCTTACACCCACGCATAAAAAATATTTAAAACAATTAATACTTTATTTAATCTTTCTCTGCATAAAAACTCTTCTAAACTTTATATAAACTCTTAACTTCTGACTCCAATTAGACAATCCTGAACGCGAATAATAAAATAGCTCATTTGCATAAATAATCTGAATATTCAAATTCTAGCTTATTAATTCTCAAAACCTTACAAATACCTCCCCCTGCAAGAAAAGCCTCGCCCCAAGGCGGTACCTTTACCTGGAATCCTCTGGGCGGTCTTGCTTCTCCGCAGCATCTTCCATGATGAAGCGAGACAGATCGAGTCGACGCCGGCAAGCCTACATCTCAAATGGCAACTAAAAATACTCAAAAAGAAATTATTTACTGATAATGTATAATATAAGCAATTTCCTTTAACAAGAAAAATCGGTTAAGCAGTTCCTAACTATCATGAAATACTAAGGTATTATAAAGTGCATAAGGACACCAATAATATGTAACTTAATTACTACTTAAATATAAATGAAACTATAGGCCTTCTTAACGAAAATTTTGTGCACAACTTTGGAAGTTTCCTATCACACAGTTCAAAAGTTCTTAACACTCTATATAGTTCTTTCTCAATACACAATTCCCTAAAGTTCAAACACAACATAAAGTTCACTGGAATTCACTGAATACGGGAATTCAATACTATGTTAGTAAAAACACAAAGCAAAATATCACTTAAGAAATACTTCAAAGTACTTGATAGTTTGTGGCACAAACTTGCTTCTATATGATGGAGATAAAGTTCTGAGGTGGGATGCCCACGTCGGCATCATCTCTTTGCTCTGGATCTCCATTAACATATTGGAATGCGGAATCGCTCCGAAGCGACCGTCAATGGCATTGTCTGCGACGAGGGGAGGTTGAAGTCCTCAACGTCAGCAGGTGTCTGGTGTCGGGCGTCTTCAGCGGTTTCCTCTTGGGTCCAGGGGTGGATTCCTGAAAGCCAACGCATTCCAATTGTCTCGGCCAATTTTAAAATATTTTATTAAAGAATAGAAAAAGAATAGAGAATAAATGGAGTAAATGTTGTATTCCCATATATATTTTTGTTCAATGTTTAAATGTGTTCGATACTAAATTTCTATTCAAAGCAATAAATAAATGGATTAATATGTGCATGTAATCTTTACTAATTCTAATTTCCATATAAATGTATTTGCGCGCAAAATCGGTATTGTGTCGAGGAAGGGGGGTTCGGAGCTCTTAAACAACTCTTGGAACAATAGCTCAAGTACAATAATAACACATTAATAGCTAAGCACCCGCCATCCCGTCTTGTCATCTGTAGTGAACAAGGGGGTGACATTTACTTATTATTAAGCTAGAGAGTAGATAGGCTAACCCATAATTTAACAAAAGAATCAACTCTAAAATCAAAATGTCAACTTAAAAGATGTATCATATATCTTAAGTGTGCATCGATTGCTCATATATTGTCTGGAATAAAATGTAAACATCGTATAATCTTGTTCGATTTATCATTCATGTAAAATTTTTACTTCTGATAAAATTTCTCTTTATTTATTTCTTTATTCGAGGAAGTTAGATTCTCTCTTCAACGCTAATTCGGGAACAATAGTTAAGACAGGTTCCATTCACAAGGAAAAAGGGTTCACTGGGTTTGTTTAGCTTTCTCTGATTATCTAGGTCACCAGCTGGTCAAGCTTATCAAATGGAATGTCGGGTATAAATCTTGAAAGAAATAAAATTTTTCAAACTGTTTCTTAAATAATAATAATCTATAAACTCTAGAGGAGTGAGGATTTCTCTATTAAATTCCTATTTAGAACATGAATTATTATCTTAGTCTCATAATCGGAAATTTCTCTTAAAACTAAAAGAAAATTTAACTTGAGTTGTATATGGTCTCAATAGATGGCGTTACTTCCTGAGGCTCTTCCTGTTCGAACCTTCCATTACGTTCTCCTGCTCGGACCAGCCGAAAACAAAAACAACGTGTTATTCATACACTGCCACAAGGAATATTACCATCACTAATAAACGTTTCTATTAGGAATGAAGTGTTTGTTTCATGTAAATACTTTAATAATGAGAAATACATGCTTGTATAACTATAAGATCGATCTCGCGCCATGCGGCGAATGGAGAACAAAGACTTTGAAATGAATACATCAGCGATGTGTACTTTGACCTACGCTATTATGACAATAGCTGAACTAATTTGTACTGGTTGTTCTAAATCGAATCTTCTTATTCTTCTTGGCTACTTCCGAATGGATACTATTTCGATCGTGCTAATGAATCGCCGGAGCACTACGAAGTCTTGCCGCGGGGTGCGGCCTCCACCATGTTTCACCGGGGTTTTTATTATCAACCTCCGGGTAACAGTAACGATGGAATGCGTCCCCTTGGATCGTTCCTTCCACTCACGATATCAGCACATTCTGATGTCCAGGCATCCAGGTAGGCCAAATATTTATTTACCAAGATTTAATTTCTGCTTAACTACTCTGAAAAATATTACTGTTCCAATGCTAAAACGGTCTCTTTGATCTTTCCTTAGGAATGAAGATCGGAGTGGCTCAGATCTAAACGAAAAATACAACTCTGTTTCAATTGCATCTGTGCATGTTGGGAACTAATAATAAAGTTTATAACTCAACATTAAAATGGGCTAAAACTCCTCAATTTGTCTTACAAAACAAAATTTTGAAACTTCTTAAATATGATACAGGGATCTTTAGCTCCTTTAGGAGTGACCTCTACAATTTATCTATGTGTATACAAAGTAATAGGGTTCATTAAAGATACAAAATACTATCGCATAATTAAGAATCTCTATTATTATTAAGTAGGTGACTTTACTGTTATAGCAATCGGTTCTTCTATTGTTCTCATAAATCTAAGTATAAAGTGTGACACATGCATTAGCATAATTTTTATGTGTAAACAGTAAGGTTTAAGAACGAGGGTGGGGGCGCGCATCCCAACTACGAACTTTAGAACTCACTGAAACAAAAATTCTCTCAGTTGATTCGGGGTTAGCTTCTCTCGCTCTCTGTTAGTCTAACGAGGGTTGAAGAGGGGGGGCGATGTCTCGCGACCTCTCTACAACGACTTCTAGTCCGCTCCCGTCGGTGCACCCTAGAAGGGATCACTACATTTTAAATATCTCTCGGGCCCTATTGATTCGTTTGAGCATAAATTCACTGTATTAATAGTATATTAAGGCCTTAAAATTATATCTCCAGGTGTATGAATCACATCTCTTCATTCGGGAAAACAATCTGTCTAGTTTCACAGTTTCTGGGTGATTGCTTGATTCTGTAATTCTTAATTTTGCTCCAACCATAAGAACTTTCTCGGGAACTACCCCTTCGACACAATATGGTAACTTAATTCTAAATTGTCTGTTAAGCTATAACGACGCGCAAGCGCTCGCATGAGCAACATTATTAAATGCCAAAACTAGTCTGAAAAAACATTAATCATCAGCTTCTTCGGGATGACCATGAAAAGGGCATCGATTGTAATTCAACTTCTCAAAAAAATTGCTATACATGATACAATGTCCAAGTCGCTACCTCCCAAAAGTTTGCACCTGTATCCCACTAACCTTAGTAGTAGGTAACAAGCAACTCCCGAAGGCCACGGCTTAACGTTTAACTAAACAGTTTAATTTTCCAATGATTAATGTCACAAAATGTTGCTATCACTTCTGTACTACCATATCTGCATCACTAAATATTCCATAGTCACAAACTTCAATTCTCTGGAATCAATACGATTCAAAATCATCCAAGGGCCATAATAATGCTAATCATAAGATGAGTTTCTCATAATGTAAATAAAGACTACAACTACTGTTCTGACGCACTACTGCTCTACTCATTAATTCTGCGCATTATCCTTGGGTAAAACCTAAATGTTCGCAGACTATGGCTCTAATTATTCTACAGATAAGTTCTGAGAGGGGAGGGTTACCAACAGTCTCCGTAGAGGCTGGGGCAGAAAGGGTTTCTATCAGGGCGGCGACTTTATGGCGTTCGCCGGAGCTCGGTACGCGGTTGTCTTCATTCAGACGAACTTCTTCCCTTTCCACGGGTGCTGGCTGTCTCAATAACTCTTCAATAACGTTAGTGTCATCTCCAGGTGGGTTTCTTTCAAATATTTCAGTGGTTCTTTTATCTTGAACGGACGGCAAAACCCAAGGCACTTCGGGAACGCTCCCTCTCGAACGCAACATATACGGATGGGAGGGGGGTGCATTTATTGCTCTCCCGGCCTCATTGCTTCCTCCTGGGACGGGTGGTGGTCTCGCGGGCTCCACGTTCGGCTCGGCTTCTGGCATCGCATGGTGCGGTAGGAACGAATCCTCTTCGGGACAAGTCGACGGCGCCTGGGGCTCGGGTGGCGCGGCTACTGGAGCTCGGACTCGTCTTTCCCTGCGACATGGCTCTTGGGGCAGGTCTCCTATCTTCGGCTTTATTCGATTTGCATGGACGACCTTAGTTTTTCCCGTTTTCACATGTTTGATCAGGAAATTAACCGGAGAGTACTGGTCAATTATCTGATATGGTCCCTCATAAGTAGGGTGCAACTTCTTTACCAATCCCGATTTAATTTGTGGGACTGCTAAATATACGAGGTCGTCAACCTTAAATGAGTAAGGCTGGTGACGCTTATCGTGATATTCTTTTCTTTTCTTGTCCTGTTTTTCACGAATTTTGTCCACAAGATCGAACGCATTCTTGATGCGAGCTTCAATTTCGCATCCGTAATCTTTGTCAACGCCATAATATGGTCTTCTCGGTGCGGTGATGATATCACCAGGGAGGATGGGATCTCTCCCATAAAATAATAGAAATGGGCTTTCTCCTAATGACGAGTGTGGACTGGAGTTATACGCAAACATACAGAACGACAACCTTTCTGGCCAGTCTCTTTGACTTTTTTCTACGTAGTGACGTATCATCTGTATCAAAACCTTGTTCAGTCTTTCGACAATTCCGTTTCCGGCGGGATGATACGCTGTGGTGAACAGTTTTTTAATACCCAATATCTTGCAAACTTCTCGTAAAAGTTCAGAAGTAAAGTTGGACCCTCGGTCGGTCAACAATTGGATTGGAATGGAATGACGATTAAAAACACTGGTGACTAATGCCTTAGCCACTGTTTTCGCAGTTTGATCCATCAATGGAACAGCTTCCGAATATCTCGAATAATGGTCTGTGACCACTAAAATGTACTTATAACCTTCATAAGAGGTGGTAATCGGCCCCAAAATGTCGGCGGCTATACGGTAGAATGGATGTTTCACTGGTGGAAAACTTTGTAACGGCTGTTCTTTACGTTTAGGTCGAGCTGCATGAAGCTGACAACTTTCACATTCAGCACAATATTTCTGAATATCTGCTCGCATAGTTGGCCAATAATATTGTTTGTCAATTTTGACTCGCATTTTCTTTGATCTGATGTGTCCACTGGATGGAATATCGTGAAAAAGATACAAAACGTGGTTTCTTAAACTATCGGAATGACAACTTGTTCCCAAATCTCCTTTCCATCTTGTGATCTTTTTATATGGTACAATACGTCTTCATCATCCATGAAAAAGTTTTCTTCCTTGTCTGGCCAATCGGGAGGGGATGGTTTCACGCCAATGCCCTTGAAATAGTCTCGAATCCCTCTCCACCCCTTCTCTAACTGCTGTTCCCTGGCTATTTCCTGCTTACATATCAGCGGCTCGTATTCTGCCACTGCTGAGATAGGAACTCGTGAGAGGCCATCGGCATTTGTGTTTTTAATGCCGGGTTTATGTACAATGTCAAAATTAAAATCGGATAACGACAACGCCCAGCGGGCAAGTTTCGAAGTCGGGTCTCTGAGATTGAATAGCCACGAAAGAGGACGATGATCGGTTTGTAATGTGAATCTATTTCCGTACAAGTACACTCTAAATTGCTTAACGGCATACACTACTCCCAAGCATTCTTTTTCGATCACCGAGTAATTCAGTTCACTCTTTTTTAACAAACGACTGCAATACGCAATAGGGTGTTCCTTTCCATCGAAGCGCTGGGATAATACTGCACCTAACGCATACGAGCTAGCATCTGTTGCGACTATAAATGGTTTAGAAAAATCCGGACTTTTTAATATTGGTGCTAAGAGTTGCTTAAGGTTTAGGAATGCTTTCTCTACTTCATCGGACCAAATGAAAGTTGTGTCTAATTTAGTTAATTCAGTTAATGGCTTTGCAATGGCACTGAAAGATTTCACATGTCTCCTGTAATAATTTACCAATCCCAAGAAAGATTGAATTTCTTTAACCTTCTTTGGCCTAGGGAAGTTTTTTACAGCTGTTATTTTTTCTGGATCAGGAGCAATACCATGCTCCGAGACAACATGACCTAAGAATTTAACTTCGTCATTGAGGAATTGACACTTACGAGGTTTGAGTTTGAGATTTGCTTCCTGTAACCTTATAAACAACATCTTTAAACTGTCTAAATGTTCAGCGAATGTCTCATTAAATGTAATGAAGTCATCTAAGTAACAGAGAATACCGTCCTGTAGACCTCTGACTATGAAATTGGCGGCTCTTTGCCATAGCGCTGGTGAATTGTTTAAACCCATAGGCAATCGCTTAAACTGAAATTTCGCGTCCGGGGTACTGAACGATGTTTTGGCGGAATCACTAATTTCAAGTTGAAAATAGCCTTGATTCGCATCTAATGCACTGAAATATTTCGCCTTTCCTAGCTGATTCATAGTTTCACTCACATTGGGTAAAGGAAATGAGTCAACAGTTGTAACCTTGTTCAATTTACGATAGTCTACAACGAATCGATAAGACCCATCCTTTTTCTTTACTAATAAAGCTGGTGCATTCCAGGGGCTAGAGCTGGGTTCAATGACCTGATGTTTTAACAAGTTATCTATCATTTCCTTCATGATACCTCTCTGCGAATAAGGAATTCTGTATGGGGGCTGAGCTACAGGGGGGGGATGACCCAGTATCAATCCTGTGGTGTTCGATCTTACAGCATCCCAGGTCCCACTCATGATGCGAGAATGCCCCATTAAATTCATACAACAGGTTTTCCAATGGGATCCTTTTGTCAGGTGTTAAATGATCTAAATGGATTAATTTCAAAAATTCTTCCTTTGTTAATTTAGTTTCTTTTCCTTCTTCTATGGAGGAACTTAATTCCACCTTCTCCTCCTCTGCCTCGCTCAGATGCCCAATGGTTTTATTTGCCTGTATTGTAATGGTCTCTCCTGAATAATTTGATATTCGAATTGGGATCGTATCCCTTTGCGATACTTTGACTAGTACCTTTGCTGCTAACAACCCTGACTCTGAAAGATCTTTTGGCTCCAACACTCCTATGCGCTCTTTATACTCCTGACTCGCCAACCTGCCTTCACAACCAGACTCTGAATAAGGGGGGATGGAAATTTTGCTTTTACTACGAACAGGAACGGTATCCATAAATACTCTGATGTTTGTAATCTCCGAGGCGCCAGCCCTACAGTCTATTCTCGATTGGATGCCCACGAATGGGATGTCCGTATCTATCGCCTGTAACAATCTATCGTGAAAATTGATGACAAATCCATATTTGGAGAGTGCATCTCTGCCCAATATAGCTTGATACGGTATTTCTTCTCTTCTTTTCCAAATGTAACATTTTAACACATACTTTTTGTTACCAAATTTGAATTTAATTGAATATATTCCAGTAATGGGGAAGTTATGCCCCGTTACTCCAACCAATTTTATAGCGGGTTCTTTAACCTCGATAACTTTATACCCCAACTCAATTATTTTCTGTACTACAACCTCACCTAATAGAGTAACTTTTGCTCCACTATCAACCAGGAATTTTACTTTCACCTCTCCCAATGTGCCTTCAATCATTAATTCTCCGGGATCCTCCGAAATGTGTGCCATCTGTAACGTTTCTCCTACCTCTGTTTCCTTCTCCTCCTTTCCTTGGGGAGGGGGGCTATCGCACGCTCGTGTGTCTGAGTCGCCTTTGTTAATTTGTTTCCCCTTTTTTGCTCTTTTTGTAACCTTTCCTTGCAATAACGGATCGAATGCCCTTCTTTTGAACAATAATAACAGTTTACTCTGTGAAACGCTTTATTTACGCAATCCTTTCTTTTATGCCCTTTTAAATGGCAATTATAGCAGATGATCTCTACACGCTTTCTTCGCATGCCTCGCCCTCGCTCTGCGGTCGAACCTCGTCCTAAATGCGGCGGATTTCTCCGTGCGGGCGGTCGGTAATACTTGCTCGGCCTTCTTTCGCTTACAGTGCGCTCTCGGTAGGTATTCGTGCTTTCTTTTCTACGCAATCTGTCCTCTATACGCCGACTAATTTGTTCCTCTACTTCTGGGCTCAATGACACAATGGTTTCTTTCTCAACTGGATGGAAAACATAACCTTCTAAACCCCATTTCTTAACAATTTCCTCTTCTTCCTCCGCTTGTTCTATTGCTTGTTTCAAATTCTCTGGTTTCTTAAATATAACAACTCTTCATACTGGTGGCAACAATCCTTCCACAAAATGCTCTAAAATTTTTTCCTCTAAGATTTCTTGAGCATATGCACGCTTTATTTCTACTAGCGCTCCCTCTCCTACTACCTTATGCATTGTTTTATTTCCTAGACTCTGTACCCGGGTCGCATACTGGCGGACTGATTCTTGTACACCTTGTTTACATTCTCTAAATAATCTTTCATTTTCTCCTCTAAACTCCTTTCCAAATCGCTCTTTCAATGCTTTTCTCAATGCTTCATAAGTATCTACTGATTTCATCTCTCCATCTTCCTTACAATAGAAATGTGCGTCCCCTGTTAGCTTAATTTTAGCAACATTATATCTAGTTTCCGCTCCCCAATTCATTACCTTTCCAATCTCATCTATACGTAAAAAAAATTCCTCTGGATCCGTAGATCCATCATATGGCTTTATTTCGCCTGCTAGCGCAAATGACTGCAACACAGGGGCTTGGTTCATCTTGACTTATTTTGTTAGCTTATTTCTAATATAATAATTTACCAATAGTGCCTTTCTTTCGTCTCTTAATTTTGCTTCAATAATTACTCCACAAATGTAGGCATGTAATTAATGCAACTATTATGCCTATGTAAATACTCTTATTTGAATATGCCTAATCAAATCGCTACAATATCTTGATATCCTGTCGCACTGCGTCAATTTATGTAGGAAAATGGGCCTACAGTATCATGATATCCTGTCGACTGCGCCAATTTATGTAGGCTTTCTGGGGATAATATTCATAGAATTATGGTCGAGTAACTTATTATAATTATGTTA
>JAHWFO010108621.1:0-10669 GCA_023313115.1 Rhysida immarginata
TGAACTTCCTCTTCTTCGTTATATAAGTCATCTGCTGACGTATCTGTCTGTTCTCGATCTTGTCTCGCACGCAGAAATTGTCTATTTCTTTCATATGTTCGTCCGTTTTCTGTTATGACTCTGTATCTTCTTGGATATTTAGTTTGTTGTATCACTCTTCCCTTTTCCCATCTGTCTTTCAAAGACTTCTTCATCCATACATTTTGACCTGTTTGTAAGTCTTGTTGGCGTTTAACATGTCTGTTAGCATATCGTTGTTGTAATTGTTGTCTATTTTCCAATAATCTTCTAATATTTCGGTTTGAGCAATTTTGCCTTGTTTTATCATTAAACTGAGGAATATGTCCTTTTAGCTTTCGTTTAAACATGATATCTGCAGGTGCTGGCATATCTTTAGCTGGCATTGTATTGTATGAGAATAGTACTTCACTCAAACGGAGATTCTGATTTGTTGATTTTCTTAGAGAACGTTTAAAAGTTTGAATTGCTCTTTCCACTTGTCCATTGGATCTTGGATATAATGGGCTTGATGTAATGTGATCCAATGCAATGGTATTACAAAAATGTTTCCATTCTTCTGTATTGAATGGCGGACCATTGTCTGTATATATTTTTTCCGGTACACCAAATCGTCCAAAAATGTCCTGGCAGGCTTCTATTGTAGCTTTCCTAGTAAGACTCTTCATCTGTTGTACCTCTATAAACTTGGAGAAATAATCCACTATCAATATATAGTCCTTGTTACTTTCTTTAAAGAAATCTGCAGCCACATATTGCCATGGTTTCTTGGGAATGTTTCTATTGAGAATAGGTTCATGTGGATTATTATTTCTATATTTTTGACATACATCACAGTTCATAATATAATTTTTAATTTCATTCTTCATACTCGGCCAGTATAGTGATTCAGTTGCCTTTTTACACGATGATACTATGCCTCGGTGGCCTCTATGTAATAATTCAAGCATTTTCCTACGTAATATTTTTGGAATTACCAGGCGTTGTCCTCTACATAAGAGATCTTTCACATGATATAGTTCATCTTTGCAGTGCCAGTATTGGCGTATTTCTTCTTTTAGGGCAGATTTTTTATTTGGCCATCCATTTTGAATAACTTCTTTTAACATTTGTAATTCTGTATCGGATGCTGTTGCAGTTTCGATTTCTTTGATTTTTCCGGATGTAATCTTTGCAACAATGCATATTTCAATTTTCTGTTCTTTTTCAACAGTTTTGTTGTCATATCTCTCTACTGAAGCTCTGGATAGTGCATCTGCAGCTATTAATTTCTTCCCTGGAACATATTTTAGTTCTGCATCATATCTTTGGAAACGTATTAAAAATTTCTGTAGTCTTGGTGAAACTTTATCAAAGGCTTTTTGCACTATGGCCAATAAGGGCTTATGGTCTGTCTCCACTTTAACTTTCCTACCATATGTGTAATAGTGGAATCGTTCCAATGCGAACACGATAGCAAGGAATTCTTTGTCGATCTGTGGATATGCTTGCTGCGCAGATGTAAGCGTTATTGATGCGTTCTCCACCAATTTTCCATCTTGTAAAAGCAGAGCACCTAATCCATGCTTGCTTGCATCTACTGATAAAGTTACTGGTTTGTCATTATCAAAGTAATTTAGTACTGGTGCTTTTTGTAGCAGTCCTTTTATTCTTTCGAATTCTCTCATGTGTTCTTCTTTCCAACACCATGTTACACTGTCCTTTAATAATTCTCTAAGGATTTTAGTTTCTTCTGAATAATGTGCCACAAATCTCATCAAGTATGTTGCTAAGCCTAAAAATCTTTTTAATTCTTCTTTAGAAGTGGGTATTGGATATTTATTAATAGCTTCCAGCTTCTTGGGATCTGGACGCACTCCATCTTTGTTTAAGACGTGTCCCAAATAGTTCACTTCACTTTTTTCTAGTTGTAGTTTATCCTTACTGAACTTCAAATTTTCTTTTCTTGCTATTTCCAAGACCTTCTTTAATATTTTTGCATGATTTTCATCATCTATAGCTGGTATCAGTATGTCGTCAAAGTATGGCGAGATTTCAGGTACACCGCAGAAAATATCATCTATCGCCTTCTGAAACATTTCAGGAGCACAGTTCAATCCATATGGTAATACTAGCCAACGATAATGTCCAAACGGGGTTACAAAAGTTGTATAATAAGAACTTGCTTCAGTTAATGGCAAGTGCCAAAATGCGTTCTTCATATCAAGAATGGTGAATTTTCTTGCTCCATGGGCTTTTGCAAGTAATTTATCTAGAGTTGGAGGATTATATCCTTGTCTTTTTATTACTTTGTTGAGTTCTCGTGGATCTAATACAATGCGTATCTTCCCATGTTTCTTTATGAACGTAACGTTGTTAACCCAATCTGTCGGAGTGTCAACTTTCTTTATCAAATTTTCCTTCTCTAGTCTTGCTAGTTCCTCCTTAACATTATTTTCTAGAGCTGCTGGAATTCTTCTGGGCATTGCGCGAAATGGTTTAGCATCCTTTTCTATTTGAAATGAGTATTGTCTTTTTAATCTTCCTGTGCCTTGAAAAACATCTTTATATTGTTCAATTATACTCTGAACATTTTGATCTTCTTGTTTTTTCTCTTGTATTTCTATAACTTCATATAGGCGTTTAATTAATCCCAAAGCTTCACATGCTTCTGCACCTAACACTGGTGTTCTGGCCTCATGTATCACGTAAAAAGTTAAATATTGTACCATGTTCTTATATTTGCATTTACATTTTATTTTTCCTAATATTGGTATCTTCTGTCCAGTATATGTATAAAGTCGTGCATTCGAGTGCATTATTTGTGGTTGTTTGTGCCATTTCATCATAATTTGCTTTGATAAAATATTGGCTTGTGCACCACAATCAAGTTTTAATTTTACTGTATTCCCATTAATTAAAATTGGACAATACCATGCATCATTATGATATGTATCTGTCTTCTGTTCAATTTCTGATATAATAAAACTGTCATCATCGCTTGACTCATTGTGTAATTCATTTATTTGTTTTGGCTTATAATATTTCTTTCCTTGTGTCTTCTGTTTAGACCTGCACATTTTCATAAAATGATTAGGGCCTCCACAGCCTCTACATTTTACACCAAATGCTGGGCACTCTCTATAATTGTGCGTTCTGCCACATTTTTGACAAATTTTCTTTGAGTTAAAGGTGTTTGCATCTCTATTTTGTCCAGGCTTCACATTTATATTCGTATTTTTGTTTTTATAACGAAAAGATTTACTTACGGCATCAACTGGTTTATTGTCTCTGTTCATTTCTCTGCCGTATCTCTTTGAAACTTCAGCAGTTTTGCATTGTTTGATTACCTCTTCTAATTTTATCTGTCCTTGTCTTAGAAGCCTTTCTCTCAATGCCTGATCTGAGAGTCCGCTAATTATTTTATCTTTAATTGTTCTGTTTTTATGCGTCTCTGTCGTATCTTCAAAATTGCATTCCTCTGCCTGGGTCAAAACTTCGCTTAGAAAACTATCAAATGTTTGACCTTCCTTTTGATATATGCTATGAAAAACAAAAGAAGCATACGTTACATTTTTATAAGTAGTGAAATGTGCATCATATTTAGCCATAATATTGTCAAAATTCTCGGGAGTTGTCTCGTCAAACACAAAGCTTCTATATATTTTCTTTAATTCTTCTCCACAATGATTTACGGACTTCATCTGATTTGCTTGTATACTCTAAGGCTTGTTCATACATTTTATAGTCATTTTTCCAATTTGTCCATCTCTCTGCTGGGTTAGAACCTGATTCAAAAGGATCTATAGGTCTAATATTGATTGCCATTACTCACAGTTTGTGCGGTTTCCTTCCAGCGATGAGCACGTATAGTATTTTCCGTCGCACAATTTTCACAAAAATGTCGCCAAATTTATCACAAAAGTCACCTTAATTGTATCCAGTCTTTATCAAAACATCATTAAGTGTTCACTTCTGACACCATGTTATATGTCTTATAGGCTTTATATGTACTTTTATAGTCCGTAAATATAAAGACGGGTGCAACGATGATTTAGCTTAATATCGAAACTAAAACTATTTATTATCAGTTTGCACTCCTATTGGCTGAAGCCAATCGGATACATATTACGTCATATATAACAGATAAGGCTACACATTCTTCTTCTTCTTCTTCTTCTTCTTCTTACACAGCCCTCATCCCTCTTTAGTAACGGGGACTAGCTGATTTGTATAGAGAGGTTAGGCAGTCAGTAAGATGTCGCTAACAAACAGTCAAACGCTAATTAAAGGGCCAATTATTCTTCCAAATAATCCAGTTCCTTTCAGATAACAAATAAGAAGTCGCACAATAACTCTTTTGAGACTATTTTTCATAAACGTTGAAAGAAGAATATTTCCCAATGACGCTTCAACACCGTGTCTTCCAAGGCTACCCACAAATAGATCTCTTTTCTCCCGATAGATGGGGCAATCAAGAATAACGTGCTTCACAGTCTCTTCCTCACCGCATCGACACTTATTTGTTTGAACTATATTTATTTTGTGAAGAAAGCTATATAGAGGCACGTGGCCACTTCTTAATCTAAAAAGTATCATTCTTTGAATTGAAGACAACCAGCTAGGGGCAAGCAGCTTTGCGCTAACAATGTTAGGGAATAATGCCTTGTAGTGAGCACCTCTGGTTTCCGTGGCCCAGCTCTCATTCCATAGCTTTAAGGTACATTTCCGTGTAAGTTTTGCAAGAACTTTGGAGTCAATACAGGTAGACATAAAAGGTTTTTTCCCCACCCTACCCCAGTAAGCTAATTTATCTGCCATTTCATTCCCTCTAATTCCTCTGTGACCAGGGACCCATATAAACTGGACACAGTAACCACTCGAGTAAAGATAATAAATGAGCTCTACAACGTAACCCAGCATTTCTCTAAAGAACCACCTGTCATTAAACAAGGCGTTGCAAATAGAAGCAATCCCACTCTTAGAGTCCGACAGTATCAAATATTTACCAGCAGGGGACGACGAAATCAATACTAAAGACTTATAAATGGCTATAAGCTCCAGCTGATAGGAACTGACAGCCGGGGAAACCTTCATTGAGATTATACTCTGGTTCCTAGCATAAACTCCAATACCTCCACAATCACTAGAAGGAGATAACGAAGCATCCGAATAGATTTTCTGGAAGTCCGAAAAATACTCCCTTAAATAGTCGTTAAATTGAGCATTACTAATTTCATTTACCGGAGATGAAATAAGCCAGTCTGGGGGGACATTAATAGCATCAATAGTATCATTAGTCCATTTATGTTTGATTATTTTGAATTCACCTATCCTTAGACGGTCGCAACCAAATTTCCTCAGTAAATGAGAAGCGAGGTTACGTAGACGTGTCGATTTTAACGTAGACAAACAACAATCTACGAAGGAATCCCCTTCTGCTGATCTATAGGAAGATTGACAGAGCGAGAACAATTGGTTAATTACACTTATTTCCCATCTAAGAGAGGGTGGTAGAAGACCTGCCTCAATATAAAGTAAAGGGCACGGAGACGATCTGGTGGCACGAAGGCACCCTCTTAGTAATTTCCTTTCCTCAATCTCTAATGGGGACACACTAGAACATGAGACAATCAAAAGGAATAACGCCGAAAGGTCTATTGCTTTAATGATTGAACTGGTTAGGATAACAACTTCACCCCAGGGGGGACCCCACTTCGCTTTTTTAACCAAATTGAGGCGAGCAAAACCTTTCATAATATTACCCCTCAGTGCTGCAACGTGCTTCTTCCAATTCAACCTGTTATCTATAGTAACCCCAAGAAATTTATGTACATTCCTATAAGGAAGTCTGGTTCCCTGTAGAAAAACGTTAAGCAAGGGGGGACGCCCACCTTTAACTATGCTCATTACTACTGGTTTATCCGGGGAGAAAGAGATGCAATTATTTTTGCCCCATATCTCAAGGTGATCACATACCTCTTGCAAAGTTTCCCGAACTTCTGGCACTGATTTGCTTGCAAACCAAAAAGCAATGTCATCAGCAAAGATGCTTCTACCTATGTTCAGCGGAAGTGACGAAAAAATGTCTCTTGTAAAAATGTTAAAAAGAGTAGGACTTAAAATCGACCCCTGGGGAAGGCCTTTTCTCATGACTGTCCAAGAGGAACCACCCGGGTACCGTATCCCAACTTGTCTATTCTTAAGAAAAGCATTTATCCAAGTTCCCAGTCTCTTTGGAACTCGTATATCAATTAATTTATTCGAGAGTATTTCATGAGATACTGAATCAAAGGCCTTATTTATGTCCAAAAAAACAATTCCGATACATTCATTTTTCTCTTTTGCAAGAAGAATATCGTCCACTAAACGAATGACCGAAAAAATGTGATTTCGTCCCTTCCGAAAACCTAGACAAAACTCCGAAAGTAACTGATTAGATTCCAGGTAATGTTGTAATCTGTTATTCACTAAACGTTCCATAACTTTGATCATACATGATGTCAAAGCTATTGGTCTGTAACTAGATGACAACGAGGGTGACTTATTTGGCTTAAGAACCGGATGAATCAGAGATCTTTTCCATTTACCTGGTATAATTCCTGTCTCCCAGGAAGAGTTGAAGGCAACCAACAAACAATTAAGCTGGTGCAAACTAAGTTTCCCAATAGTGGGATTTTTAAATCCATCAGGACCCGGCGCAGTTCGCTTTTTCCTGATAGCTGCTAATAAAGCAGGGATAGTAAAGGGTAATTCCCATTGAGTGATGGCAGATGACGACTCAAAGTCTGCCAGAAAATGTTTTGGCCATGTCTGAATTTTCGGAAAGGAGGAGTCCACAACGTAACGTAGAATAGCTTCAGCGGAGGCTTTAGGATCCATAAAAGAGCCTTTACCATCATCAATCAACGGAACTGAAGAAGGGAGGCGTTTTTGAAAAATTTTCAAGATCTTCCAAATATTTCCCGGCTCATTTCTCTGTATGAGCGCTTTCCAGAAGTTCCTTCTATGCTTCTTTAGTGTCTTTTTACATATAGCCTTCATCCTTTTAGATTTTACCCAGCACTCCAGACATCTGCATTTCTTAAAAATCCTTTTTGCTTTATTTCTCTGTTCTATCGCTTCTTCGCACTCCTGACACCACCAAACTGGCCTTGGGGGCAAAGATTTCTTCTCTGAAGATTGCTGATGTAACTTAGCCTGATAAGCTATAAGAAGATCCATTATATCACGGTTCCGCGATGGCCCAAAAAGTGGGTCCTCAGGGTCCTCAGGGGGAACAACTTTCGATTTCGAAAAACAAGCATTTCCATCTCCAAGGGTGGATTTAACCAAAGGATTATGATGGCCCCCAACAGAGATCAGCAAACGAATCGGAAGATGATCACTTCCATAGTCCCCTGGAGTAGTTTCTAAATAAGTTAGAAAGGGACAAACCGATGACACCAGAACTAAATCTAAATTTGAAGAAGACCAGTCCAGCCTGGGCGGCGAATAAGTATGCTCTGAAGTAAACAAAATATTGAAATTATACTTCAGTTGCAGTTCTTCCAAATAGCGACCATTTAAATTATAGTTTAAACACCCCCAAGCAGGACTTTTAGCATTGAAGTCACCGATTATAATGTAGGGTGGGGAAAACGAACTAACAAGACTCTCCCACTTATCTTTTGTTAAATACCCTGGAATGTAAATACAGTAAATGTGTAACCAGACTTCCTGAAAAAAAGTGACTAATTCAATAATTGCGACACCATCTTTATGGCCCAAATAGTTTATAAAATGAGGAATACCCGATTTTACTACCACTAAGTTACCGCCACCATGACTTTCTCTATTATTTACATAAACTCTTGATTTAGGAAAATTAACTACAGTATTATCATTTAAAAAAGTTTCACACAAAGACATAATATTTGATTTCCTTTGTAAAAGAACAGCATCCTCCCAATTTGCCATCAAACCCCTAACGTTCCAATGAAGGATACTAAGGTTATTTTTATTAAGTTGCGACATTTAGATCGAGGACGGAGGAAAACCTTTCCACCAACTAGTAGTTTCCACCAGCCAGGAAGGCGTATGTGACATACGCGATTTCATTAGCAAGAGGGTATCTTCAATACTCTTTGGCTCGTACTGGTTTTTTGTAACTTCTAAAAGTGACGTTATAAACAACTTTAAACAATGTCCCCCTAACTCTTCAGCTTTTAGAATGCCTGAATCAGTGCCTACTATCGAGAGATGATCAGCCTGTTGGAAAGATTCTTTGTTTTGAGGTAATGTACCTTTTTGTACTATCAATCCGTTACCCGTATCCACTGTTGACACTGGAGCAGCAAAAGAAGGAGACTCTGGCCACTCAGTGTTTGAAGCAAGAAATGCGTCAAAACCTGACGACTGTCTTATCGGGGAATGATAAGAAAAAATTGGAGACAACTCTTCCCTCCCACAAGTAGTACATGCTATTTTTACCGAATTTTCATGGATGTTGTTGACATTAGATTCTTCTAATAAAGGATTACTTGCAAGTTGATATGATTGAGAAGTGCCTTGAGAATTGCCTTGAGAATTTTGTGCAGCACCAGTCATAGGAGTTTTTACCAAAGTCGCAGAAGCATAGGATTGGTGCATAGGAATCGACGCTCCTAATTCCATATCAGTAAGACGTTTTGCCTCATAATACGAGATGTATAACGAAACCATTTTACTTCTAATCAGAGACTCATATTTAAAACGGTCACAGCCTTTATAGTAAGAGGAATGATTTCCATTACAGTTTGTGCATATAAATTGGGCAGATGTGCACACAGCTCTTAAATGTTCTGGTGATAGACATTTCGAACATAATTGCTTACTAGTACACCGCTGACTTGAATGTCCTAATTTATGACAAAGAAAACACTGCATGGGCCTAGGAGGAGGTCTTGAAACTGGAAAAGACTCATTTTCAAATTTTATTCTTTCAGGGGGAGTTGGTACATCAAAGTATATCAAAAGTTTATCGAAAAGAGCACCTTCATAGGGAGGGGCAAATTGCCTTATGCCTGTAATTATATTTCCAACATCTGCACTTACTTGCAGCTCTTCTAATGTTACAGTTCTTCGGATACCATATATGAAGCCCACTGATGAAGTCAAGAAGTTAGGTATTTCATAAGACAACTGGAATACACCAATGTTTGTGAATCTCAGGCAAGATTTTGCTTTATTTTTTGACTCAAATTTTACCAGAAACTTTCCGGATCTTAATTTTGTTACTATCGGCGAAAATCCAATCAACGATGATAAAGTGCGACGAAATAAACCAGGAGATATATCATTTGATTGTGTATTAGGAGCTTTATCAGAGTTCGCTTCTACAGAAGCTGAATCTAACACTTCTGTACGGGCCACGGAAACCAGGAGCCAAGGTCGAGCAGCTTGCTCAATCTTTCTCTCAAGAATTTGCCTCGCTTGGGATAAATTTGATTTTGCATTACTTGAAATATTTGACATAGTAGGGGCGGATTCATTAACAGAAGGACTGCTCCCAGTAAGGTCAAGATCCATTTGTATACTATTCAGAGCTAATGTTGATGATGACGACGACAGCAGAGGTTCAGAAAGTTTGTTCTTCGATTTTTCTTTTTTATCTTTTTCTTTTTTATCTGTGGGAAATTTTTTCCCCAATCATTTCTTTATATTCTTTTTAATTTTGGCCGAAATAGATGGCTGCTCCAGAATATATTTAATAAGAGAGGAGTCAGGAAGACTTTCTAACTCGTCCTCAACCGAGTTTTGATAAAGAGCCGAATTTTTTACTCTTTTGTCTGGTAAAGAATAATCATCAACAAGTTTGCTTTTCCCTCCCGTTCTCCCTTCCGAGGAGGACCGAGGGCCGCGCGTGGGGGGAGGGTCCCCCATCGCGGGCGTCAACAAGACTATCTATAGCCTATATAAAGAAATTCAGTCTCTATAACGTCAAGTAAGTATACTTAAAAACTTTATGTTAATCTGAATATTCTAATAATCCTTAACAATACTACTTAAATAGCGCTAAAGCACAATACTCTAAGAGTTTAAGGATATAATAGCTTGTAGTAATTAAAAAGCTAAGATCCCGACGACAGCTGCTGCGGAGCTCAGCTCGCATCCAACCTCCTCAGATGCTCATTTCCTCCTGAATCCGGCTACACATTCTTGCTTTGTTGTACGCCAACTTATCGGTGATCCACCTAGCACTGTCACAGTTCCACTGAATGAATGTCGATCTTTGCTTGTTGCCCAATCAGCATCCAAATAGGCTTCTAGGTGGTGGTGACCTTCATTCTTGAACCATAGTTTCTTTTATAGAGTAGAATTAAGATACCACAAAATATGCTTAATACCGTAATTTACGGTAATAACGCCGCAGCGGTAGTTAGGCCGCACCGATAAAAACGTATCATTTTAGGAAAAAAAACGGTAGTTAGGCCACAACGGTAGTTAGGCCGCACTCCCCCCCTCCCCCTTTATGATAGACAAGTAAAACGAATTGTCTATGATGTACTGATGAAAATCAAACGAAATTAGCCCATAATATACATTACAGTACCTTAATTTTCCTGTATATACAATGTACAGTTCAATATTTATTACATTTATTCGCTTTTCATTTGAATTCCCCACTGCCCGTCGCCTTTTTATCTCATCG
>JAHWFO010108635.1:0-14324 GCA_023313115.1 Rhysida immarginata
CGCCCATTAAAACGTTTGTGGACAAGAGTTTTCGTTCTTTGCATCATCCTCTCTTTAAATTTAATCTTACTCATATTTTGAGACTAGTGTTTTGTCTAGTTTATTTGATCTTTTGATTCTAGAATAAAAAAATTAATTTAATTTTTCTGGCTTATTTTTGGTGCTTTTAAATGTTAAATTTAAAGCCTATGTTTCAAAAGGATAAGGATTAAGTTTTAGAATAATATAGATAATACTTCTGGTTCAGTTAAACGCCAAGTTTGAATTAGTTAAAGAGCAACGTTCTTTGTTAAAGCTTCACATTATATACCCGAGTAACGTTCATAAATTAAAACCTTACATTTGCTTAGTAGCACGTGCCCTAATGGTTCCATATGATACAAGATGGTAAAACTGGAACTTTCAATGCTAAGATATGGCCTGTAATATATCAAACTACTCGTAACAACAGTAGTGAATATAACGAGTAAATAATAATAATGGTTATTGGTTTGTAACATGTGCTTTATTGGTGTTATTATGAAACCGTATGGTACCATTGGAACTTTCAATGCAAAGATATGGCATGTAATATATATCAAACAACTCGTTACAACACGACGAGTAAACAATGATAGTGGGAATTGGTTTAATAGCACGTGTCGTAATGGTACCATGTGATACTATATGGTAGCGTTGGAAAATTCAATGCTAAGATATGGCATGTGATATATCAAATAAGTTGTAACAACGTGTCATGAGTGAATATAACGAGTAAATAGTGATAATGGTTTTTGGTAACGTAGCAAGTGCCTTAACTGTGCAATATGATACCATATGATACAATTTGAACTTCCAATGCTAATATATAGCATGTAATATACAAACAAGACGAAACAGCATGTAATGAGTGAATATAACGAATAAATAAAAAAAATGGTTATTGTTTTAGTAGCACGTTGCCTTATATTGCCAATGATGCTATTTGTTACCTTTGGTACATTCAACGCTAAAATATGGCATGTAATATATCAAACAACTCGTAACAACATATAATAAATGAATATAACGAGTAAATAATGATAATAGTTATTGGTTTAGTAGCACGTGCCCTAATGGTACAATATAATATCATAGTACCATTGTGCCATGGGAACTTTCAATGCTAAGATATGGCATGTAATATATCAAACAACTGATAACAACATATAATGAGTGAATATAACGAGTAAATAATGATAATGTTTATAGACTTAGTAACACCTGCCCTACTGGTGCAATATGAAACCATATTGTACCATTTGAACTTTCAATGCTAATAAGGTTCGTCACGTAAGTATAGAACCACCCATATTTTCCCTTGTCTGCAAGAAACAAAATAAAATAATTAAAACATTGTTACTTTATCAGATTCTCACAACTATTTTTTATTGTTTCCAAAGAAAATAATGAAAAACAAACAACAACAACAAGGAGAATTTATAATAATAGCTGTAGGACTAGCATCACTTAATGCCCAATTTACCATCCCTTTTTTCACTATTTTTGAAAATTCGGTTTGGCAAAGTTGTGACCAGGTTTTGCAGATAATCTGAATTAATTTTTTCCCAGGCATTCAACACAGCGTACTTTAATTCTTCTATATACTGTTTACTTCTTGCGTAAACAGATCTGGCTAAAGCGCCCCATACATTTTCCACTGGATTAATATCTAGAGATAGGGCTGGCCAGTCCATAATTTGCACCCAATTTGCAAAAAAAACCACTCAGACTCAGACGTGGTGTTTTCATGGCGAACTGGGGCATTATCTTGCTGGAAATTCCATCTGGTCCCTCCAATCTTCTCCGCAAACGGTAAAGGATGAATATCAAGCAGATCTTGATAATCTGAAGTATTCATTCTTCCACTAACAATAGCAATATTCTTCCGTCTGGCCCATCTAAATTGAAATTTTCCTCCCCTCTCTTCCAATCTTCTTTCCGTGACATGTTGGAGTGCATGTTGCTGTTGTCTTTTCGTGTACACAAGAGATGATACCTGCTTCACAATCCGTTGCACAGTTGATTTTGATACTGGAACATCTTCAGAATTGGCCACCGCACGCAAAGATGTTGTTGGGGTCTTTCATTTTTTTAATAATTGCCCTTTTTTTTAGTCGTCTTCTGAGGTCTCCCAGGTCTCTTTTTCTGGCCATAGTGAGCACCAGCTTTCAAATAATTAATTTCAGCTATTGTGACCGACGTACAGCCATTTCTATACCTCGTGTTTTCACTCCAGAAGCTTTCAAAGCATCAAATTTACCCCTTTCAGAGTCTGACAAGGTGGTGTTACGAGGCAAGTTGTGTTTAAGTTGCTTGTTTACAACCAGTTGAAAGTTTTTGTGGAGGCAACCCTATTAGGTAATCACCAGTGAAATCTATTGACTGATTAATCACAGCTTTGCTAAATTTTCTCCTCGAAAAACGTCCTTAAGTGATGCTGGTCGTATACTTATGGGACAGCTTCATTTCTATTTTTATAAACTCTTATTCTTGTTGTTGTATGTTTTCCATTATTTTCTTTGGAGCCTGGTTCGATTCCGGGCTGCGGAATTTTCTTTCCTATTTTTCATCATTAATTTGAATATTCTGAGGTAAGGCGTACTATTTAACCCTCAGTGATCATCTAATGATTTATTCTTTAATAAATAATAGTTTTGAGAATCTGATACAGTGACAATGTTTTAATTATTTTATTTTGTTTCTTGCAAACAAGGGGAAATATGGGTGATCCTATACTTAGGTGATGCACCTTGTATAGCATGTAATAAATCAACAACTCGAAACAACCAGTAATGATTGAATAACCAGTAAATAATAATCATGATTATTGAATTAGCGGCACGTGCCGAAATAGCACCATATGATACCATATAGTACTAATGGAACTTTCAATTCTAAAAAATGGCATGTAAAATATCAAACAAATTTTAACAATGTGCCATGAGTTAATATAACGAGTAAATATTAATCAGGATTTTGGTTTAGCAGCAAGTGCCCTAATGGTGCCATATGATGCCATATTGTACCATTGGAATTTTCAATGTTAAAGTATGGCATTTAATATATGAAACAACTCGTAACAACCTCCTATCAGTGAATATAACGAGTAAACAAAGCAAAAAGCAAAAAGGATAATTCCCTAAATGCAATTATAATATTAGAGGATTATCCTGAAGTTATGAAAAAAGTACTAAAGGACGCCTTTATATATAGTTTGCATAGGGAACAGTAAGACAACTGGCATGTAATATACCAAACAACTGGTAACAACATATAATGAATGAATATATCGTGGAATAATGATAATCTTTATTGGTTTAGTAGAACATGACCAAATATTGCCATATGAAACCATAATGAACCATTGGAACTTTCAATGCTAATATATGGCATGTAATATAACAACATCTCGTAACAACCAGTAATGAGTGAATATAACGAGTAAATAATAATCATGATTATTGGTTTAGATGCATGTGCTGTAATAGTGCCATATTATACCATATGGTTCCAATGAAACTTTCAATACTAATACATAGCATGTAATATATCAAACAATTCATAACAATTAATCTTACTAAATATTACTATATTACAATATTTATCTTACTTTTTTTTCTCTTCCTTATTATTATAATTTTTTATTTTTATTTATTTATTTATTTATTTATTTTATTTATTCATTTATTTTTATTCTTATTTTTTTATTTATTATTTTTATTTCTATAATATTATCTTAGAAATTGGAATAATTTTGCCACCTTCCCATTCTTTCTGTCTTCTTATATTTTTTAAACTTCATTTATTTATTATTATTCATATTATTAATATATAATCATAGAATATAGGATATCTTTCCACCTTCCCTTTCTTTTTGTTATAAATTATATTGACCTTCTTTTCTTTATTCTATTCAAATATCGATTAAGATCATTATTATTAAGTCCTGATCTCTGTCAATTATCCGTCTTTTCACCCATTTCCTTCTCCCAATTTCTCTTAAAATTGTTACACGATAATGCCTATAATCATTCCTAATATTTGCAGCATGTTTAAAAAAATTAATGGAAAATCTGAACTTATAAAATGCGACAGATATTTCCAGTCCCTGGACACCACGTGCTCGGATATTGATCGGAAAGCTATTAATGCCTTACTAAATTCCAAATGGTAGTTTGCTCTACTTGTGTGAAAACTGTAAATCCCAGGATTCCGGAACCCAGGATTTAAAAGATCTCATCATATCATTAAAGGCTGAAATTGAAGATCTGAAGAATTCGGTATCCGCGATCAAGACCTGGCCTACTTCCTCATCACCTGAAACAATGGAGAACTTGATGGCTGAGCTCAATGATCGCCGGTCCCGTGAGAACAACGTTCTGTTTTACAATCTGGCAGACAGCACTGATAATTCAAACATCGCTGCAGCTAACGACGATAAAGCTCGCGTGTACGAAATTATCACGAAACTGCCCTCGACTTCACATCTCCAGATTGGCCAAATTCGCTGTACTCGTCTCGGTAAGCCTGCATCAGGGAAGGTAAGACCTTTAAAGGTTATTCTGCCTGCTAAATCAGATGCTGTTAACACTGTAAAGTGCAGACAACTCGTCTTCCAGGAAACTGGTGTTTCAATCAACTCTCACCGAACTAAAATGGAACGTGATTACCATAAATCAATCAAAATTGAACTCGCCTCTCGTCAAGAGAATGGTGAGGGAGATTTAATAATTAAATATATTAATGGGTGCCCAAAAATAATCAAGTCCAATTCAAAAAACTAACTGCTACGGGATTATCATTTTATTAACAAAATATCAATGGCTTACAGACACAATTGTCTGATCTTCCCCATAACGTTCTATTACATTCTTACTCCATCATGTGCTCTACTGAAACAAACCTATCCCCAGATATATCCAGCTCAGAGTTAAGCCTTTCTAATTATAACATCTATCGATCTGATAGAAGTGCCCTTTAAAGTACCAAGACCTCAGCAAGTTAGGAGACCCAGTAGGTGGTGGCGTACTTCTGGCCATTGTTAAATCCCTCCCCTCCCTCATCATTCCAACAATCGCTCAACAGGTGGAACATATTTTTATCCAGGTTTTCCTAGGGAAATGTTCCATTGTATTAAGCGGTGTTTATATTCCTCCTGATACAGCACTTTCCTCGTATGAGAGCCACCTAAACGAGATCGAAAGAATTGCAACACTCTATCCGATCTCTAAAATCTGTATCCTTGGTGATTATAATTTGCGTGAACTTACCCCCTACTGGGTCTCCAGCGATTGTGCCCACGATCGAGGTTATCTGACCCCTAGGGGTAATCTCTTACTGAATATGTCATATCTTCTAAACCTTACTCAACATAACCTGATAACTAATGGGAATGGCGTTATTCTTGATCTTGTGTTCTCATCAACTACTGTAACTGTGTCTTCATCCGATGATCCCCTTGTACTTCCTGATATACACCACCCTCCCTTGCATGGCCAAATCTCTATTGATGGTGAATATGAACTCATTGAGTATGACTCTATTTCATATGATTTTCGTAAAGCTGATTACGTCTCCCTCAATGCTGCCTTATTGGATACGAACTGGTGTGTCCTTGATCGGATAGATGTAAACTCAGCAATCAATCTTTTCTATGACACTCTGTATTCCTTATAGATATATACGTACCTAAAATCAGGTTGAAAAAGCCTAATTTCCCACCTTGGTATAGCTCTGAATTGAAACAACTTGTTTTCAGAAATAAAGCAGCCCACTACAAATATAAGGTCTCAAATCTCCTTGAGGACTACACAAACTTTTCTTTTTTTCGCTCGCAATGCAAGTCTCTTGCTAAGTCTTGCTACAAAAACTATATCCTGAAAGTAGAATCTTCCATTTCTACCAATATCAAAAATTTTTCGAAATATGTTAACACTAAAAGATCTGATAATTTTCTACCAACCTCCATGTACTACAATAATGACATACAAAACAATCCCCATGGTGTATCTGAATTATTCTCACGATATTTCTCTTCAGTCTTTGTCGACAGCAGTGCTCCACCTGATACCACTACAACTGAATACAGCAACCAAGTTGATATATCAAAAATTCACATCTCTTCATCAGATCTTGAAAATAAACTATTGGCCCTTAACACCAGGAAAAGTGCCGGCCCTGACAAACTGCATCCAGTCTTCATCTCATCCTGTGCCTCATCTTTATGTCTCCCTTTGCTCATCTTATTTAATAACTCTTTGTCTAGTGGTGTTTTTCCTGATTTCTGGAAACAAAGTTTTGTAGTCCTAATTTACAAATCTGGTGATAAGCACGATGTTACTAACTATAGACCCATAACTATTCAATCGGTAATTCCAAAGATGTTTGAATCCATTGTCCTGGACAAAATCCAGCACTTGTTTAAACAAATCATTATTCCTGAACAACATGGATTTGTCACTTGGAGATCAAGAACTACTAACTTGCTGTTATACGAAAAATACATATTTGACAGCTTAGATGCCTTATGCCAGGTTGATGCCATATATACTGATTTTGCCAAAGCCTTTGATAGAGTAGATCATGTCATCCTCCACAGCAAACTAGAAGCCCTTGGCATCAGCGATCCCCTTCTATCTTGGATTCATAATTTCATCACTCAGCGTCGCTCATACGTCAAAATTAAGGACACTATATCTACCCCTTTTCTTACCACTAGTGGTGTGCCTCAAGGCTCCCATCTTGGACCGCTACTGTTTCTTTTGTTCATCAACGACATTGCTGAATCAATCAACGGTATCTCTTTCCTTCTCTTTGCTGATGACCTAAAACTCTTTCTCACTGTTAAGGATCAGTCTGACTGCATGTTATTGCAAAATGCGCTCGATTCCATTTCCACATGGTGTTCCCAAAATAACATGTCATTAAAAAGGGTTTTTCAGATTAATGACCTTGGAGTCATCCTTGATTCAAAAATGTCATTTAACTCTCACATTAACAATATAGTTAGGAGATCTTACAAAACATCGGGCTTCATAAATCGGCAAACGAAGCTCTTCTGTGTTACCAAATCCCTAAAGACCTTGTACACGGCTCTTGTCCGACCTATCTTAGACTTTGCATCTCCAACGTGGTCTCCATTTTATAGTAAGCAAATTAATGTCATAGAGTCTGTCCAAAACAGATTTCTCCGTATTCTGTGGCGGAAATTTCACAAAACCCAAGCGCCCCCCAAATATGATATTCTTCGGACGTGGATCAATCTCGACTCCCTTTAAAATCGTAGGATAAAAACAGACCTACTCCTGGTCTATGATATTATACATTCGAAACTAGACTGTCCTCAACTGCTCGAGTGTCTTCCCATCCGTGTATCACTCATAGAACGAGGTCTCCCTTTCTCTTCCACCTTGAAAACACTTCCAACAGTAGTAACTTCATGAACAACTCCCCCATTAAAAGGCTTCTACGTCAAGCCAATGTTTTTCTTGTCAATTTTGATGTTTTCCATAATAGTAGAACAAAGTTGAAAACATTGTCTTTATAATCTTATATTCAGATATTACTTATTTTTTATATAGATATTATTCTTATGTTAACTAATATTGTACAATGATTTTATGTAAATGATTTCCCGTTTAAATTCAATAAAATAAAATAAAATAAAAATAAAATAAACAATGTGCCATATAACGAGAAAATTTTGATAATGGTTAATGGTTTAATAGCTGGTGCCATATGATACCAGATTGTATCATTGGAACTTTCAATGCTAAGATTTGACGTGTAATATGTCAAACAACTCGTAAGAATCTGTCATGAGTGAATGTAACGAGTATATATTGATAATGGTTATCACGTAGCGCGTGCACTAATGGTGCCGTATGATACCAGGTTGTACCATTGGAACTTTCAATGCTTAGTTATGGCTTGTAATATATCAAACAACTCGTTACGATATGTCATGAATGAATATAACGAGTAAACAGTGATAGTGAGAATTGGTTTAGTAGCACGCGCCCTAATGGTACCATGTGATACCATATGGTAGCATTGGAAAATTCAATGCTAAGATATAGCATGTAATATACAAACAACACGTAGCACCATGTAATTAGTGAATATACTGAGTAAATAATAATAATGGTTAACGGTTTAGTAACACGTACCCTAATGTTGCCATATGATGCCATATGTTACCATTGGAACTTTCAATGCTAAGATATGGCATGTAATATATCAAACAACTGATAACAACATATAATGAGTGAATATAACGAGTAAATAACGATAATGTTTATAGACTTAGTAACACCTGCCCTACTGGTGCAATATGAAACCATATTGTACCATTTGATCTTTCAATGCTAATAAGGTGCGTCACATAAGTATAGGACCACCCATATTTTCCCTTGTCTGCAAGAAACAAAATAAAATAATTAAAACATTTTCACTTAATCATATTCTCACAAATATTATTTATTGTTTCCAAAGAAAATAATGAAAAACAAACAACAACAGGAATGAGAATTTATAAAAATAGAAATTAAGCTGTAGGACCAGCCTTCACTTAATGCCCAATAAATCATCCCTTTTTTCAGTATTTTTATAAAAATTCGGTTTGGCATAATTGTGACCAGGTTTTGCAGATAATCTGAATGAACTTCTTCCCCGGCATTCAACACAGCACACTTTAATTCTTCTATATTGCGGTACTGTTTACCACATGCGTAAACAGATCTGGCTAAAGCACCCCATACATTTTCCACTGGATTAATTTCTAGAGATAGGGCAAGCCAGTCCATAATTTGCACCCAATTTGCAAAAAAAACACTCATACGTGCTGTTTGTACGGTGAAATGGGGCATTATCTTGCTGAAAAATCCATCTGGTCCGTCCAATCTTCTCTGCAAACGGGAAAAGATGAATATCTAGCAGATCTTGATAATCTGAAGTCTTCATTCTTCCACTAACAATAGCTGTATTGGTTCTACCATTCCATCTGAAGCCTTTCCAGACCATAAGTGATCCTCCTCTCTGTTGCCATATGAAATACATTTCATCTGACTCCTGAAGTCATACCAGTAATATTGCCAGCCGTCTGGCCCATTTATATTAAATTTTTTCCCCTCTCTTCCAATCTTCTGCCCAGAACATCACTGACTAGGCAAACGCCAACCGTTTCTGCTTGTGATGCAGTTGGAGTGCAGGTTACTGTTGTCTTTTCTGGTACACAAGAGATGATGCCTGCTTCACAATCCGTTGCACAGTTGATTTTTATACTGGCTCATCTTCGGAATGGGCCACAGCACGCAAAGATGTTGTGGGGTCTTTTATTTTTTTAATAATCGCCCTTTTTTGTCGATTAATCGCCTTATGAGGTCTCCCAGGTCTCTTTTTCTGGCTATACTGAGCACCAGCTTTCAAATAATTAAGTACAGCTATTGCGACCGTGTTATAGTCTTTTCTATACCTCGTGCATTCACTCCAGAAGCTTTCAAACCATCAATTTGACCCCTTTCCTAGTCTGACAAGGTGCTGTTACGAGGCATTGTGTTTAAGTTGCTTGTTTACAGCCACTTGAAAGTTTTGTGGAGGCAGCCCTATTAGGTAATCAGCAGTGATATCTATTGACTGTTGTGAGAATAGTTGTGAGAATCTGATACAGTGAAATGTTTTTTTGTTTCTTGCAGACAAGGGTTAATAAGGGTGATCCTATACTTATGTGATGCACCTTGTATGGCATATAATATAACAACAACTCGTAACAACCAGTAATGATTGAATAAAGAGTAAATAATAATCATGAATATTGGTTTAGCAGCACGTGCCATCACAAATCGTAACAACGTCACATGAGTGAATTAAAAGATTAAATTATGATAGTGGTTATTGGTTTGGTAGCACGTGCCATAATGGTGCCAATGCTAAGATATGGCATAAATAGTATTTATTAAATAAAAATAAAAAATAAATAAAACTTAACAAAATAATTAGTAAATAACAAATAAGATCAAAATAAAACTAGAAATATAAAATCAATTAAAATGCTGAGACTTTTTAAGGAGACGTTTTCGGACAGAGACTATCCTTTATCAAACCAAAAAGGCTAATTCTCTAAAGGCAATTAGAATATATAGAAGATATAGCATGTAATATACACCCAACAACGTGTAACAACATATAATGAGAGAATATAACGAGTAAATAATAAACATGATTATTGGTTTAGCAGCACCTGCCGAAAAAGTGCCATATTATACCATATCGTATTAATGGAACTTTCAACGCTAAAACATGGCATGTAATATATCAAACAATTTGTAATAACGTGTCACAAGTGAATATAACGAGAAAGTATTGATAATGGTTATTGGTTTAGAAGCTCGTGCCCTAATGTGGCCATATGATACCTTATGGTGCCATTGGAACTTTCAACGCTAAGATACGACATGTATTATATCCAATAACTGGTAAAAACCTGCCTTGAGTGAATATATCGAGTAAATAATGATAATGGTTATCACGTAGCATGTGCCCTACTGGTGCCGTATGATACCAGATGGTTCCATTAGAACTTTCAATGCTTACATATGCCAGGTAATATATCAAAAATGTCGTTACAACATGTCATGAATAAATATATCGAGTAAATAATGATAGTCGTTTTTGGTTTAGTAGCACCTGCACTAATGGTGCAATAAGATGCGATATGGTACGAATGGAACTTTCAATGCTAAAACATGGCATGTAATATATCAAACAACTCGTAACAACGTGCTATGAATGAATATAACGAGAAACTACTGATAACACTGGTCAACACACATTTTGCGGCCAATCATTTAAAAGCCATCTTATGGTATATTTATTGCACTGATTCCGAATATGCAATTTTTGAAATGTTTTTTCAAATTGGTTCTAGTTTTTGAGATATACGTACAATGTCACTGAAATACACGAAAAATACGAACAAAATTGAACTTACCTTTACTTATTGCACCATCACATACATATATATCATTAATATATATAAAAATGTATCAAATTGGTTAAGACCAGGAACATTAAATAGGAACAAAAAATAACAAACACAATTTTCACAAAACAAATCGTCGTCTATATGATTTACTTGTGTGCGGCTCATCACGACCATCACGTTGAAAACTCCAAAAATAATCAGCAATCATATGCGTGTCCCATCTTCGTTGGTATCTTTCTTCCATAACTTTTATATCTTGGTGGAACCTCTCCCCTTGTTACTCACTGTAAGCACCAAGATTATCTGGAAATCTATCTAAGTGACTATGAAGAAAGTGAACTTTTATGCTCATGGTAGTACTCAACTTTTTTAAGTTTGAAAGCATGAAGAAATACTGATAATGTTTATTCGTTTAGTAGCACGTGCCCTACTGGTGCCATATGAAATAAAACTTGAAATATAAAATCAAATGAAAAGCTGACGTTTTCGAATAGAGACTATCCTTTATCAAAGCATCAAGGATAATTCTCTAAAGGCAATTAGATTATTGGAAAATTGGAAAATTCAATGCTAAGATATAGCATGTAATGTATCAAACAACTCGTACCAACGTGCCATGAGTGAATATTACGAGAAAATAATGATAGTAGTTTTTGGTTTAGTAGCTCGTGCAATAATGGTGCAATAAGATGCCTTATCGTACCATTGGAATTTTCATTGCTAAGATACGTCATGAAATATGCAATGAGTAAATAATGATAATAGCTATCATGTAGCACGCCCCGTAATAGTGCCATATTATACAATGTTGTATGAATGGAACGTTCAATGCTAAAGCATGGCATGTAATATGTCAAACAACTCGTAACAATGTGCATGAGTGAATATATCGAGAAAATAATGCTATTGGTTATTGGTTTAGTAGCACGTGCCCTAATGGTACCATTGGAAATTTCAATGATAAGATAAGGCATGTCATATATCAAATAACTCGTAACAATATGTAATGAGTGAATATAGCGAGTAAATAATGATAATGATTTTTAATTTAGTAGCATGTGCTCTATGGTGCCATATGATGCCATATGTTACCATAGGAATTTTCAATTGAAAGATATGGTATGTATTATATCAAACATTTCATAACAATGTGCCATGAGTGAATATAACGAGTAAATAATGTTTACGGTTATTGGTTTATTAGCACATGCCCTAATGGTGCCATATGATGCCATGTGGTACCATTGAAATTTTCAATGCTAAGATATGGCATATAATATATAAAACATCTCATAACAATGTGACATGGGTGAATATAACCAGTAAATACTGTTAATGGTTATTGGTATACTAGCATGTGCCCTAATGTTGCTATATGATGCTATGTGATACCATTAAAATTTTCAATGCTAAGATATGGCATCTAATATATCAAAAATCTCGTCATAACATGTCATGAATGAATATAACGAGCAAACAATGATAGTGGGTATTGGTTTCTTAGCAAGCTCCCTAATGTTACCATGTGATACTATATGGTAGCGTTATAAACTCAATGCTAAGACAGAGCATGTAATATATGAAACAACTTGTAACATCGTCCCATGAGTGAATAAAACGAGTAAATTACGATAGTGGTTATTGGTTTTATAGTACGTCCCCTAATGTTACCATGTGACTCCAAATGGTAGAATTGGAAAATTCAATGCAAAGATATAGCACGTAATGTATCAAACAACACGCACCAACGTGCCATGAGTGAATATAACGAGAAAATAATGATAGTGGTTTTTTGTTTAGTAGAACGTGCACTAATGGTGCAATAAGATGCCATCTGGTACCATTGGAATTTTCAATGCTAAGATAGAGCATATAATATACAAGCAACACGTACAAACGTCTAATCAGTGAATATAACGAGTAAATAATAATAACAGTTATTGTTTAGTAAAACGTGCCCTAATGCTGCCATATAATGCCATATCGTACTATTGGAATTTTCAATAGTAAGATATGGCATGTGATATATCAAACAAGTTGTAACAAAACGAAATGAGTGAACATAACGAGTAAGTAATAAAAATGGTTATTGTTTAGTAGCACATACACTAATGTTGACATATGATGCCATATGTTACCATTGGGACTTTCAATTTTATAATATGGTATGTAATATATCAAACAACTGGAAACAACACGTAAGAAGTGAATATATCGAGTAGATAATGACAATGGTTATTGGTTTTGTAGCGTGTGCCCTTTTGGTGCTAGATGATACCATAAGGTACAATTGGAATTTTCAATGCTAAGATATGACATGTAATGTATCAAACAACTCGTACCAACGTGCCATGAGTGAATATAACGAGAAAATAGTGATAGTGGTTTTAAGTTTATTAGCACGTGCACTAATTGTGCAATAAGATGCCATATCGTACCATTGCAATTTTCAATGCTAGAATACGTCATGAAATATATCAAACAACTCGTAACAACATGAAATGCCTGAATGTAACGAGTAAATAATGATAATTGTTATCACGTAGCAAGTCCCGTAATAGTGCTATATTATACCATGGAACGAAAGGAGTTGTACGAATGGAAATTTCAATCCTAAAGCATGGCATGTAATATATCAAACAACTCGAGACAACATGTAATGAGTGAATATAACGAGTAAACAATGATAGTGGGAATTGGTTTATTAGTAAGCTTTCTAATGTTACCATGTGGTACAATATGGTAGCGTTATAATATTCAATGGTAAGATATAGCATGTAATATACAAACAATGCGTAACAAAATGAAATGAGTGAATATAGCATGTAAATAATAATAATGGTTATTGGTTTAGTAGCACGTAACCTAATATTGCCATATAATGCCAAATGTTACTATTGGAACTTTCAATGCTAATATATGGCATGTAACATATTAGCAACTCGTAACAATATGTAATGAGTGAATATAACGAGTAAATAATGATAAGGGTTACTGGTTTATTAATGATACCAGATGGTTCAATTTGAAGTTTCAATGCTTAAATATGGCATGTAAAATATCAAACAACTAGTAACAACGTATAATTAGTGAATATAACGAGTAAATAATGATAATTGCTATCACGTAGCAGGTCCCGTAATAGTGCCATATTATACCATGTTGTACGAATAGAACTTTCAGTTCTTAGTTATGGCTTGTAATATATCAAGCAACTCGTTGCGATAAGTCAAAAATGAACAAAACGAGTAACCAATGATAGTGGGAATTTGTTCAGTAATACGTGCTCTAATGCTGCCATATAATGCCACATCGTACCTTT
>JAHWFO010108653.1:0-25902 GCA_023313115.1 Rhysida immarginata
ACAAAGCCTACATGTTGCCACAAGCTCTTCCAAACTCAAGTATGTGTGGAGCGAAATAGGAGAACTACAGCCGCAGCCAGGGCTGAAGAAACGTCAGATCAAAGTATTGTTTTATTTTCATTCTATTCCTTCCTCTTTCGAAACCACATGCATTATTCTATACATACGTAGAAGTCGGATGGAATCTCAGATTTAAGAAAACATAGCGAAAACATGTTTACTTTAATCTGTGGTAGAACTGCTAGAAGGCCATAGTTAGAGAGCGCCATGTATTGGGAGCATTTTAAAAGAATTCTTTTGGGTTTTTCAATATGATTGTTACTGTATTAATTCTAACCTTTTTTCATGTGCTCATTTTCACTGAATATTCACATTCAGATATTGCAAAATTTCTTCAAAAAAGAGCCCGAGCAATGCTGGGTATATCAGCTAGTATTCAATATTTTTTAAAGTTCAGCCCGGTACTGGCATATAATTTGTCATAATACAAATGGTGGTATGCAACTCATTACTGCAGATTGATTTAAATGTTCTGGGGTTAATGAAGTTCTTAAACTATTTAATGTACAGTCCGTTTGTTAATTTAGTGGACACTTGACAAAATAGAAATGAGTCCACACAGATTATCAACATCAACAAAAATAGTTTATTTATACATCTTAAAAGTAATTATAATTGGTAGCACAATGAGATCTCTTGTCATTTGTGTACAAAATAAAAATTTCATTGAAAAATAAATTACACTTGTTTGGTATTTAGTGGACAGGTATGCAAAAAATAATAAATCAATACTTAATTGAAGTTCCATTGGCTTTTATGACCTCGAATACTCTGTCCTTCATTGATTGCACCAATTTTAGGAGAACGGACGGTTCCAGATTGTTCCAGGCATCAACAATTGCTGCTTTAAGTTCAGTTATGCTGTTAAACTGATGGCTATCCAAATAAACGTCACGAACAATTATCCCTCACACATTCTCAATCGGGTTAAGATCCGGGCTACGAGATGGCCACTTCATTAGGCGAATATTTTTATTTTCAAACCATAATTTTGTGGCCTTTGAGTTGTGGCAGGGAGCATTGTCTTGTTGAAAGACCCAGTTTTCTCCACAGATGAATTCTCCCCATTAGTAACACATCTTTATCTAACATTTGTTGATAACTCTGGGAGTTTAAGCGGCCACTCACAAAAATAATAGGCACTATGCCATTGAATCCAAACGCACCCCAGACCATCACTGATCCACCATCTTGCACTCTTTTGGAATAGTATTAGGATTCTTTACGAATATGATGCCAGTAACTCTGTAAACCGTCCGGCCCATCGAGGTTAAACTTCTTTTCATCCGTAAAAAGAACTTCCATCCTCTCGTCATTCCAGGTTTGTGTTTCCTGGCCCACTCCAAACGTTCCTTCTTGTGCTGATTGTTTAGGGGTGGTTTAGGCTTTTTTTTTTTGATACTTCAAATTTTTAGAAGTAGACAAAACTTTCCAAACGCTCCATTGCTTCACAGGCAGTCGTAAGTTGGCTGCAATCTTTGCAGCTGATTGCCCAGTGTTGCTTGTGGTGAACAATGTTCCTTTTATCACGTTCTGACAAAAGGACCTCGTTTTTTGGGGCATTTTTCTCACATTTATTTTTCAAAAGACTCTTTGGTCGTTCCATGATCCCTGGAATTGTGCGTATGGACTTGCCTTCCTCTTTAAATTGTGTAACTTGCACTTTTTCACTTTCAATCAATTTTTGTCTGGAAGCCATGATCGATTGTGACCAGTATGATTTCATTAGGATCATTTGACTTCAGGAGAGTTACATTAATTAATATAGAGGAGTCAAATTATGCTAAGCATAACATTTGCATACCTGTCCACCAAATACCAAACAAGTGTAATTTATTTTTCAATGAAATTTTTATTTTGTACATAAATGACAAGAGATCTCATTGTGCTACCAATTGTAATTACTTTTAAGATGTATAAATAAACTATTGAAAACTATTTTTGTTGATGTTGATAATCTGTGTGGACTCATTTCTATTTTGTCAAGTGTCCACTAAATTAACAAACGGACTGTAAGAGTACAACGAGAAAAAAGTCTTTCAGAAGGAACACACGTGGCTGGAGGTGTTAAATTTTTAACATCTACTTTGGACATTTCTCTCCAAATTGCAAGGAGGTCATCTTTCGTATCATTCAGTGGAGCATCTAAATACATTTTAAAATTTGGAGGAAACCCCGAACTGAGATTTGATCTATCTTCTTTGATGCTAACTCTTCTTTTACCCCAAAAAAGAAGAAAATTGTTTGGCTGATCACAATCACTGTTATCAGAATTGACAGAAACATTTGGCAGTGGCATATCTAATAGCTCTGCATTAATGGCATTAATTGCCGCTGCAGAACATGACCGACTTTTAAAATCATGCTTTTTTTATATCTGGGATCCAAAATGGTGGCCTTACTGTACATAAGCTTGGTTTCTGTGCTCCTAAACCTGCTATCCATAAATCTCCCAAATGCACACTTAACATAGTTAGCATTGGAATTATTTTACTGAGGCTAAGATGTTTTTCACCTGATACCTCAAGAGTTGCCACTTAGAATGGTTCCAAAATTTTCATTGCATCTTCCAAAATTTTCATTTCTGCCCTAGCCAGCATATCGGGAGCATTACTTAGCTTTTGTAATACCAAGGTCAGACTCTCTTTAATATTCAGAAATCTCTCAATCATCTCATATGTGGAATTGACCGATTTCATTAGCACCGCCCCTTGCCGTGACGTGAGATCACGTGACCCGGTGGTGGGAAAACAAACCCGCATGGCACATTTGTAAACGTAGAGAAACCCAGCTTCGTGGCACGTTTCCAATCTTGTACGCTCTTTATTTAATTTTTTTAATGGAATCAGGATCGAGGACCAAGTCGCTTGAGAGGTTGACAGGTTTTAATCTAACAATAGCTTCCAAATTTTTAGAAATCCTCCAATCTGATAGCATACGAATACGGGAACGCGATTTCCATTATTATTCTGGAAGCTACATACACGATGTATGGATTAAAAATCTAAACGACGCAAATTTCATCGTGTTCGCGAAATGTTGGCGTTCACAAAAGAAGAACGAAAAGCCTCATGAATTGTGTGTGAAATTCAAGAAATCTGACATAAAACTTGAGATAGAAGAAAGCTACTGCAGCTGTACAGCCGGGTAAGTTCTAGTTTTTGTCTTAACTGTGTTAAAAATTAGATAATTAAGGATAGCGTTCACCCTAAAAATCGTGATTTTTTTGAAAATTATGAGATATAATTTGTTTTATTTTTAAAGCATACATTACCGAAGCTACATAATTCAATTATAAGCCAATTTTTAGTTATAATATTTTTATGAAGCCAAAGAATGCTCTAATTAATATCGAACTTTACTGCTAAGTTATTTTAATATGTATTTTTAAAATGCATTAAATGTAAATTTGCGTTAAAAATAAAAAGCTAAACAATGTTCTTTTTAATTATTTGTTTGGAGCATTTTGTCATAATCTCAGTTCACTTGCATCATATATAATAGTTAAAAAAAAAAATGAAGAATTGGATTTGGATATTTGTTTGTAGACATCATGCCAAACTTATTTGCATGTTTTTTTTTAAAAAAACTTTTAAAACTAATGATGATTTTTTCAATTCTTTTTTTAAAGTGTGATCATTATAAGCAATAATGATCACACTGTTGTTTGCTAATTGAAAACTATTTTTCTTCAGCATAACTTTATATCAAAAATTGGCATTTCAACGTGTACGCTATCCTTAACTCAAAACCACAGGTTAAATGGAAAGTGAAATTTATAAATAAATTTAAAAAATAAAGAGAGAAATTTATTTTCAGGGCAAGTGGTACATGCTCACATGCAATGGCTTTATTTTATACTCTTGATATATTGATGACACACAAATATACTCATGTACCTAGTGAATTGTCCTGTACAAGCCTGCCAAAACATGGGGTATACCAAGAGGTAAGACTTGCAATCAAGGTGTTTCTATAATCTATAAAGTGTTGTAGTGGAAAACATAAGTTTCTTTAATGTATTTTAGGAGAAAAAATAATACCACAAGGAGTAATGACTCACATATACCAAAACAGCATGTTGCATTCAAAGGCACCACGAAAAAAACTTGCGTTATCGTGCAGCTTGTACGAGGCAAGAACCGAGAAGGTTGGTTAATCTCATCATTTCCAACTATAATTAGTCTATAAAGAAATTATGAAACAAAATGAACATTACTTTCAACAAACAATTTATTTGCAGGCTAAGAATACAAATCCAGCTGCAGTCACAAGACTAAAAGCTTTTTTTGCTGAAAAGTATCCAAATTTGCCTGCTGCATACATGTTGAACCCTAATACAGGATTGTCAGAATCCCATTTTGGGACTGTTGGTGACTCATCGCCACTTTCATATCATGTACCCTTAAGCAGCAGACCTGTACCACCACTACAGATTGGATCCAATATTTCATCTGCTTGCAAATATACCATGCTTCCCGTAAGTGTATCAAACAAGATGGAAACAGTAAAATGTGACGATACTTGGTATCAAGAAAATGTACAGGTTACGTTACCAGAAGCACAACAGATCTGCGAACAAACAAAATTGCAATCATGCTGCGAGAAATGGAACAATGAAAGGGGAAAGCGATTGTGCTCCAGTATGTTTCAGAGAATACTTAGGAGAAAAGACATAAATGATAAATTTTTATCTGATCTGTTTGTGACAAAAAATTTAAACAACGTTCCCAGCATTCAGTATGGGAGGAGATCCGAAAAATTGGCCAAGGCAAAATTTCTTGAAAAAAATGCTAATTATCACTTACATGATGTAGGTATAGTAATTAACCCAGCTTTCCCCTTTTTAGCATCATCACCTGATGATGGTGTAATTTGTAAAGCAGATAGTGTGGTTTTGTTGGAAGTTAAATGTCCTTTTAAATACAGGAAGGAAAATATTGACGACATAGTGAAAAAAGACAGGAATATCTATATACAAAGATGGAGAAAATCTGGCATTAAATACCTCACACGAATACTATGCCCAATTCTAGGTGGCATGAACTACAACTTTTACACGCGGTTGTATAAAAGATGACCAAAATATATTTGGAACAAGAATACAATAACTGGTTGATGTCTGGAGATCATTCCATGATGTCGACTGGCAAAATAAAAAAGCAGTCTGTAGTATCACAAATTAAACAGTGGATTTTAGATTTGTAGAAAAGAATTTTTTTTTAATTAAAGGATTCAAGAAATACTGCATCCTCAATAAATGCATGGCTCTGGATAATATTCTTTGGGAAGATAATAATAAAACACCATTTGCTGCAGATAGTGAAGGGGAGTCGGTACCCGTAAAAATAAAATTATTTATTTATTAATTGACTTCAATGAAACTTAGCATCATTAAAGTACTCAATTAGTAGATTAAAATGGTACCAATAACTTTTCATTGGATGCTTTGGTTCTGGAGTTATTTAAAAAAACTTCACAGACGTATATTTGCATAACCCAACCAAACTACTGAATGTACAAAGTTTTGCTTGACACCATTGGAAAGAGCAGGTTTTCTTCATTCAGAATAGCTAGTTTTTATATTTTTTTGGGGTCAAGAAATAATTTTAGTAAAACGTTTTCAAAGGAAATAAAAAAAAAATCGGATGGGGTATAACAGTTTTCAGGTCATAATTTTTGAAATGAATTTATCAGTGAAATCTCAGTGATTTTTGTTCACGAGTTACTAACCTTTCCAAAATGCCCAAGCTTTTCACAATCCATAGAGCAAAAATTGCAGGATATGAAGTTTTAGAAGTGCTATAGTAAAAAAAACGCGAAGCGGAGAAAGTAGCATTCAAAGTTTGCAGACATTCAAATGCATTTTTCTCCTCTTCTGTTAAAGCTAGGAAGATGAGGCTTGCCTTATTGGAAAGATCAGCACTTTTGCAATAAGAATGTATACTTTTTCTTGTTCTTATCAGGCCAGGAATTTTTTTGGTTCATGAGATGGAACAGCATCAGTGGATTGAAGATAATTATTGCTTTTCATGAATGGAAAAAATATTTCACAAGACTTTTTATACTCAAGAAATCTATATTTATAAACATGAAAACAGAATACAATTGCAATATTATAAATTTTTGTAAGTAATTATATAACAATACTAAAAAATAAAAAGTATGCATTATTTCAAAATTCACCAGGAGCATATTTGCTGTCAAAATTTGCATTCAAAATCTGTCTTGCTGCTCTCGTTCAGCTATTGCTTTTTCCCTGCGCTTTTTTCTTTTTTCTTCAGGGTCATGTTTTGCACTTTGATTGACTCTTTTCCTATCTAATGCCTTCATGGCTTCTTCTGAAATTGAGCTTAACAACAAATCAAGGTGCTTCATCAGTTCATGTTTTTCCCCTCGGTTGAATTCCCCTATTGCCTGCTCAGTTGCAATAAGAACCCTTGCTTTTGAGACAAATTTTGTCTTCAGACATTTCTTCCAGATCAGTGCATTGAGGGCCTCATTAGCGTTCTGGGTTTTCCCAGATAAACAACGTTTTATAAGTTCCTCAGATCCTAGATTAAGGTATATTTTTAAAAAATTTTCACCAACTTTTTTGTTTATTGGTGTTTTGATGTTCTCTTCATGCGATCCTGGACTAGTGCCTGTGCTAGCAGCCCTCTGAAAAAAGCACCATGAATCCTCCTTGTGGGCAAAACTTATGATGAGGATCCTCATCCGTAGAAATACAGTGGAACCAAGTGGCAAAAACTGCATATCTCATAGCAGTCAAATCACCTTTGTTTTTTTCAATAGCTCGTCTGTAGTATCCAGCAAGCTTCTCCATGGTCTTCTTTGTTAGACTTCCATACTGCTTTCCTCCTAGATGATGCTTGGCAGCTGTCTTCTCTAAATGTGCCCTCATTCTTTTTGCAACATGGTTGATGCAGTCCAACTTTTTGATGGGCACATCTCCATAAACTTGTAAATTATACAGATGTGTATAAATTTTAGCATCTCCATCACAAATAACTTCTGTGTACCTAAATTTATACTTCTCTATGCTGCGAAGCCATATAGCTTCAGCAGCCCGAGATTCCATCAGTCCTGATGAACCAGTATGATTTTTCTGGCAATTTATCTGGTGCTCCTGGTATCAGGCTTCATACTCTTCTGAATCAGGGTCCATTATTTTTTCTTGATTAGCACATACACGACAATATTTATACATCACTTCATAGTCGATGACTAAACCTAGATTCACAGAAAATAATGTATATATGAAAAAGACAATTATTATACATATTACATATATCAATATAAAATAAGTAATGCATGATTATAAACCTACCTATAATTGATTCAATGGCTATGCCTACTCCATAGTGGGATGTGTGACCCCTCTTATGCCATGTGCCATCAAAGCTCACTGCTATATCAATGATGGTGTCGTCAGTGATGGATTCATCCATCTCCATGTAACACTGACGAATCCTTTGGGCAGCTATTTGAAGATTTTCTGAGATGGCACATGCTGATGCATCTTCAATTATTTTCATGTTACAGCGAAATGTCCTGGGGCTCATCGTTTTTTCCCCCCAATATACTCTGCATATGTTCCAATCCACGGCGGCCAATTCCCTAATCCAACGCTGACAACGTTAGTCTCGTGTAAATGTCGTGCGACTGCGATGTCCTCTGTGAAGTTTCTGTCTTCCCTAGAATTTTTTTACAAGCAGGGCATTCCATAACGATTTCCGAAATAGAATTGCTGATATCTCTGCTTTCCACATTCAACCCGATTTGATCGCACGCCGAACGCTTTGCCAGCTCTCCTAAATTAGGAAGCAAATTCATATCAACATATTGGTACCTTGGAGCACCTTCGCTGACGATGTTTTCTGTTGGAAACATCGCCATTTTCCTCTCAGAAACACTCAAACGTTTAGGAAATGGCTCTGATGAGGCACTTGGAGTGGAAAATTGCTCCGATGAGGGGCCTGGAATGGAAAATAGCTCCAAGGTGGGAGACAGCTGCGGCGGTGACGGTGGTATATTTTCTTGACCTAACTGCTGCTGCTGCTTTTTCCTAGCTGCTATTGTCCTCATTCTTGCTTTTCCCTTCTTACTTCCGCCAAACCTCCTTGGCATCTTGCGTTTCTTATAGCTTTTTTTCGAAAAAAAAACGGTTGTATGTGTTCAATTCACGGTTTCACGTGTGTCGAATCGGCGCACCTAAGATTGCGACTGACGCTACTAGTTTCGTGACGTAATGGCTGCCGAGAGCCAATCAGGACAACGATCTCCCCCATGTGACTGATGCTAGCCAATTGCAGAAATCTTTACAAGAATTCTACTACGTTTACTTTTATTGTTTTTGAAAAAGATCGCGTGATTGTACAAAGTAAAGCTCACAACAAACGCGAAGTGGAAACCATGCTCTTTCAAACAACAACAAAAAAAAAAAATGGCGCTGATCGGAAAAGTTTTCGCGGAGTTATGGCCGTTCCAAATCGGCAATTAATTTAGATTTTTTTGAAGCAATTGAAGAAAATATTGCAAGACAGACAAAGATAGAGTTCCAAAAATTATTTTTTTCTGTATGAAATTTAAAGAAATTATCAAAATCACTTATTTTTAAGAAATTTAAATACTTTAAATCTTGAAATACTTAATTTAAAGAAATTATCAAAATCGGTAGAGGAAAGATCAAAGATGCTAATAAAAAATTTTCAAAAATTTCGATTTTTTGACCCAAAAATCGAATTTTTCGGTACCAACTCCCCGGACAAGCTTGATAGTTCAAATGAAAAATGGTGTAATATAAATAATGCAAATCATTAAATTATGAATAAATATATATTAATAATTAGCAAATAAAATTATGAAAAACCTTTTTCAAAATAATGTTCTTTTTTCCCCCTCCCTTATAAAAACTTTGTTTTTCAAAAATGCCTTCCAAATAGTAGTGGGCGAGGTAGAGTTATATTCGAGTAAATACGGTATTTAAGAATTTCAGCATTGGCATGACTTTATGGTTGGAGGATTTTTAAAATTTTCTTAAAAGTTAGTCTTCTTTTTAATTTACAAATTTTTGGAAGTTAATCTTTCAATGGAGCAGAAAAATTTTCTAATAAGGTTGCACACAGTCCAAATTTGGTTGATAGAACCTAACATGGAAAGTGGCACAGTATCGGTTAAAACATGGACATTTTTAATTCTTATTATGGCCCGTTCTACATGGATTCGATACTGTGCAATTTTCCTGGTCTTTAGAACATCATCAGCACTCATTTGATTAGTTGATGCTACAAAAGGAGGAATCAGTAATGACAATCCAGTTTCATCTAAAACACCTGTATGGTGAAGCCCTTGTCTGCCATGACTTGATCACCTGGTAGCAATTCATTTTGAGCAATTCTTTTTTTTTTACTAACTCCACAAAGCCACTTTGTTGAGTTAGTTCTTTGTCACTCATGGACCCATCTTTTAATTGTGATACAAAAATAATGCACCCTCTTGGATCAGCACCTACCAAACCTTTTAATGTATTTCCACTTTTATATGTGCAGTAGGTTTGACTTTGCAATCGTAAGTCACTTGGTTTCTGCAATCTTATTTCACTCGCATCCAAAATGACCATAACGTTTGGAAAACATTCTCTAAAGCCATTTGGCGCTTTAGATAAAATTTCACTTCTAGGTGGCCAAATGGATAATGACCCCAGTCTTAAAAATAAAAAATTAATCCACACACACCAGATGCACACACCAGATGCATTTCTGTGTAAGCGATCAGCCAGATCTTCGAAATCATGATTGTGCCTCAGTTTCATTAACACAATAAAAAACTGATCCTCCAGTGGTAAATAATCTGTTGACACAGAGGTGTAAACTATATATTCTTCTGGTTTGCCTGGTACAAGAAAAAATAAAAGTTCTCTGAAGAGCTGGTAATCTGGTAAACCAGTCCAGTATAAGAATTTTGTGGCATTGGCAGAAAAACCATTGGCTGAAAAAGGTTTTCTGGCCCACTTCAACTTTAGCTCTTTGCCAATGTTTTCTTTTTTTAAATTTTCAACTTCAGCTTCCAAGGTAGCAATCTTCTTGAGAAGCTCATCATGTGTTGCTTCTGTTGCATCCATTCTTGCTTCTGTGGTCACTGCATCCATTCTTGCTTCATTTTCTTCACTTGTGTCCAAAATATCCTCCTCATACAGTTCTGCAGTTGCTGCGATATGAAGAAGTGTATTAAAAACAAATTCTCAATTCTATAAACTACAATATCCCCCAAGTTTATTAAAAACATGAAAGTGCTATTTTGTGTTTTACATACCTAAACTTCTTTGATTGTCTATTAGCATTGTTCTATTCTGTAATCTTTTGGCTCGTAATCGAGCTCCTTCGGCACTTGGGCGACGTATTATGTGTTCAACACTCGACTGTGGAATGTTGCAACTCGGGACAGCATCTCGCTTTAAAAATTTCCTTTGTTGAGGATAACCTGTTTAAAAATAAATAAATAAGTAAGTAAAGAAAGAACCAAAAACAATTCACGCTACCTAATAACGGTGCTGTTACAGTCGAGATCTACCTTGACTAAAATCCTAAATCTAATCTAATCTAATGAATTGGATCCGGTAAGGCAGGGGAAAGAGGCTTAACCTTTTAATCTAATATTTCAAGATTGTAATTTTTTTCATGAAGTGGCAGCGGATGATGAAAACAACTGTGGTTTCTGTGGAGTAAATTTTTACTTTGCAATGTTCACAAAGTACCACCTTGGTATTCGTGGGAATTTGGTATACGAGTACTGTGTTGCCACCTTGGCAAATGTGGAAATGCACTATAACATGAAAATCAAATATTCCATTTGTTGGAAATTCATTTTATTGTTTTCAGGGACTTTAATTCTTTCAAACAGATAATGCACATTTGAGGTGAGCGTCTCACAAGAGGCGTTATGCTTATATTTTTTTGTCATATGATAACTTAAATTTCGTATCTTTATTTTTAATACAAATAAAACAGCTGTATACCATTGTGTTTCCTCGTTTTTATATAATATTTTTATTGGCCATTTTCACCTGACTTACCTGTTCATTAAAGTTCTGATTATAATATAAGATTTTTGAGCGTGTTGCAGATGGCAGTTAGGCTGAAGATAGTTTGGGGAGGACCAGGTCTCTCTACACTCACTTGTAATAGGAATGTAGAATGTAAAACCCAAATATTATATAAGAACTACTCCCCATGAGCGCTTATCCTCATTTAAATGAGCTTACTGATAGTTAAACATGATATAAACACCTACCCCCATCACTCTCGGCTATGGATCCAGCTAAATGCAAGATGGATATTATATATTAAACTGATAATAACATAGGATAACATAAAATATATGTTCGCTTGAAAGGAGGGCAGTTTTCGAAACTATGACAAAAATGAACGATAAATAGAGAGGAGGGAGAGAGGTTATCAAAATATGAACGTTCGCCTATTATTAAAATAATCGCCTCTGCTTATGCACGTGATTTCTTCTTTTAAAGGATGGGTATTCGAATATATTATATTATATACACTACTGTTTATAAAAATCGCAACACCCTGATGGAATAGCCCAATCTGCATTAAATTTGGAGCATTTGCATATCATGGGTCAGAAAAGAAACCATTAGATTTTCAGGTCAATACAATGCGTTTTATTGTCACATGAGTATCGGGTGAAACCACCGTGGGATGCAATTACAGCCTCTAAACGTCGTGGCATTGAGTCAAACAAGCTCTGAATAAGGGCCTGGGGAATGTCCTGCCATGCTCTGTCTACACGGGTATACAGTTCATCCACAGTTGCTGCTGCAGGAGTCTGACGAGCCAATCGATGAGCAACCCTGTCCCACACATGTTCGATTGGGGACATGTCTGGTGAACGAGCAGGCCAGGGGAACAAGGGCGTCTGATGTGCTTGGAAAAAGGCGAGGACATTTCTGGCCACATGCGGTCGGGCATTGTCCTATTGGAATACAGCGACTGGAAGGTTCTGCAGGAAGGGGATGACCTCGGGTTGCACAACTTCCCTGATGTACCGGTCACTGTTCAGATTGCCATGGATTCTGATCAGACGGGAACGGCCATGGTAACTGATTGCACCCCACACCATCACCCCTGGCGTTTGTCCTGAATGACGCTGCAGGATGCATTCTGGAAGGTCGCGCTCGCCACGATGTCTTCTGACTCGTATCCTGCCGTCATGGTGCTGCAAGTTAAACCTTGACTCATCCGAAAACACAACTTGTTGCCATTCAGCTTGCCACTGTTGGTGTTGATGGGCCCATTGCAACCTGAGGCGCCGGTGGTTTTGAGTCAAAGGAATCCGCAACAATGGCACTCGTGCCATCAATCCTCTGGAAATCAAACGGCGTCGTACAGTGCTAGCAGACATTGTCCTGCCTACTGTAGCACCCCACTGTTGTGCTAACACTGTGGAAGTAGCTGTACGATCTGCTACACACATGCGATAGAGGTGTCTGTCATCTCGCGGTGCTGGGTCTTCCTGAGCCTGGTCTTCGGTGTGCCCTGTTCTCTTCGCTCCACTGCCTCCATGCACGCATAATTGTCGTTGCATTACGTCCTACACGAGCAGCAATGTCACGATACGACCATCCCGCTTCACGCAGACCAATTATGCGTCCTCTTTCAAAGTCTGTTAGCTGTTGATATGGTTCCCTTCGTCGTCGTCGAGGCATGGTGTTCTTTCAAGCAATTACTCTGAAAATCTAATCATTTATACTCTGACCCATTGTATGCAAATATTGCAAATTGCATATGGATTAGACCATTCCATCAGGGTGTTGCGATTTTTATAAACAGTAGTGTACGTTCAATTTTGTAGGAACATTATGGATGAACATCAACGATAACATAACAATAGGTAGCGATTTCCGCGATTTATTATTTTGTGCTATCGCTATTAAAATTTGTCTGAACGAATGCATTAACGAATATAAACTTATAATAAGATAGTTAATATTCTATTAACAAATACATGTATAAGATAACACTTACCTTCAAGTGGCGGTACATAGTCGTCATCAGTGAAAGGACCTGAACTTACGCCGGAGAGTCGTCCTGCAGGTTTGCCCATTTTTTGTTTGACTTCCCACATGGTTTTACGCTTTCCATCGCTTGGAAACCGGTGGAAACCTACTGCATCTCTACCCCACACAATCGTGCACCCAAAAACGCAACAATAATTAACCATGGTGACACGAAACACTGAAACTTTGATATCGCTCTATAGAACACCTGCTACCACGCCGTTTGCTTTCCCACCAGTGGCAGCCATATTGCTGCCGATCACGTGATATGGGCGGAGCTATGAAATCGGTCATCCAGTCGGCATCTCTTGAATTTATCTTAAACAGGCACTCCCATTTGTTTCTCCTGTTTTTCTAACTCTGCTGTGCCATTGCGACAGATTACTTACAATTGCTTTAACTTTGCACTACACTCAAAATCCTGATTTTCTCAAAAGCGATCAAATGATAATGGGAAATGAGATAGTAAAATAAAATATCAAAGTTTTTTAAACAAAAACATCGATGGTTCATGTTCACATCGATGCATCGCAAGGCCCCAGCATGTACTCGTCATTATTGAGTTGCTGCATGGAACAAAATTGTGTAAGGATATTAAGGCATGCATCTGATATTTTACAAATAATGCCATGCATTATGGTATTCATGTTAACAAACAAATCGCTTCCATTATGAACGTTCCCTCCAACAAATCAAAGGTTGAAGAATTTTTTTAATCGTTGCCGAGAACTTTTAAGTGAATTGTGCAATCAATTAAAAGACAAATTACCAATTCAGAATGCATTATTTCAGGATTTGCAGTTTTTAGACCCTCAGTTAGTTTATCACAATGAGTTAACAGGTCTTTTCAGTTTTGAACGATTTCCAAATTTGGTTTGGGAATGTGACTTTCAACTGGTTGATGATCAATACAGGTTACATTCCACCTGTGGATGAATTTTGGGGGAAGGTTGGAAAATTGCCAAAATATGTAAATATTGTGCTTGCCGTTGTCTAATGCAGCATGTGAAAGAATATTTTCGCAAGTAAATTTAACGAAAACAAACAAAAAATTCGTCTTAGTAACAACCATAGTAATAGAAGTGACTATAGTAAGAATTTTCTTCTATTACTATGGTAACACTGCCATGTCATCTGCCTTGCACCTAACACAAAGTGGATTGGAAGCAGGCGACTGTCCTTACTTGATACAGATACATAAATATTACTGATTCAGTGATATCATGTTTCCAGTGCAAATATCAGCTTTTAAGTTAAAGAGTCCAATAGTACATTTTAAAATTTCCCTTTTACATTTTTCGTATTTGAGATATGCACTGTAATTAGTTTGGAATCATTAATTTCATTGGAGGCTATTCGATTGCTGTGTAACTGTATTGTAGTTTAGAACCAAAATGGCCGCTGGCGCAAAGAATTGTGGGATCGTGTCCTGACCTTCTTTTATAGACCTTGCGGCCCAAAAACGCCTGCAGCGCCGCCCTATCGACAGACAGAAAATTTACTTACATTTTCAGTTTCAATGAAAAACCTCTATCGCAGGTCACGGTCGGCCCTGATTCGATCTATGCGGCACCTGGCGCGATCTGTTTTCTTTAGCTTCTCGAAACAATGGAAAATGGCCGAAGCTCGATGACCATGAATATCTATAGACCGTGGTTACAACTAATGAATTCGGAGAATTTGTACAAAAACTAATAACTGTATTTAATTAACATAATGTATTTCAATAAAAAAGCTGTCTGAAATTTAGTAGAATTTTAGTATTTTTGGAAGTAAACATCTGGTAGATTTTGGTATATTTTCGACCCGCATTTGGTTTATTTGCTGAAAAAAATCTGGCAATAATGATAAAAACCCTTTTGAAGACTCCCAGCCCATTAAAGATTAACTATGTCGTGTCATTAGTGAAAGGTAACTCTATTTGTCCGGTTTTTTCAATGGGATCACCTGGCCACCCTAATCAGATGAGAATTTTCTAGTTAGTACATAATGAAACCCATTTTCAAGTAAATATTTGATACATTTCACAGTAGAAATTGTGGTTAAACATGCTGCATCATATGTTTCCTTGCTCAGAAATTCGATCTTTTCATTTGTACATGAATCCTTTCAAGAAGTCAAATCTTGAATGAAATCGTGTCCTAGCCATGCTAATCTTTCGTCTGTAACCGGAAAAAAGTGCACCATATCTGGGTTTCTTGATAAAATATAATGAGATCTGTTTTTATCATTCATTATTCATTATTTTTTGATCATTTCAATATACTCAGTTGTTCCTCCTGCATCCTTGAAATGATTAATGCCAAACTTTTCCCCGTGTGTTTGTAAAAATTATAAAGCACTAATAATATCAATGCTAAAAATGTCCAGGGCACGTTGGACATTCATCTTATCTAGATTGGTTTAATATGACTGTCGGACATTCGCCCTATAAGCCATTTGCCCCATATTGCTTATACCGTAACTTCAATATTCTTCATTTTCAGAATGAAATTAATAACTGTTTAAAATTATTGCACAAATTGATCACATACAGGAAAATAAATTTTTATTAAGTAAAAATTAAATAATAACATAAATATTAGGGTGTAGGACAATAATTTCTATTCAATGCGATCCCATGGCCTCTACCATTTAAAAGTTCTGGCAATGTCTTCCTCTTGTTCACAGGGTCTTAAGCCGCTGCTGATGTACCTTCGTGGCACGGTTAATTCGCTTCTGTGGAGTTTGTCCGCGAGATGCATTCAGATGCATTCGACCAAACTCTGATCTTTGCATATATTTTCGAGGTCCTTCCAAATAGTTGGCCCGCCAAATTGTTAAAAGAAAAATTCCAGCTCTCGCAAAAATTATTGGTGCGATCCCCGTCGTGGAGAGTGGCTTAGTGGACATTCGATGCTCAGGCGAAAACAAAGGTGGAATCGATCCTCAATTCATCGGGGAATTGTGGCGTCGGAGCGAGCTGGAGGTTGGGACCGGCGATAGCCTTGCACGTAAGCGGTATGAAAATAATCCAGCAAATCTTGGAGGCTTTCAATGTCAGGCAAATTGTGCAAAAGATAATCTACTTCATTATTTACGTCTTCTGTTGTCAGGAAAGCCAATCCATCTATCATTCCGCAAAAGTGTCTAACAGTTTCCTCGTCCATATATGACTGCTGTAAGCCTAGAGCCTGAACTTTTCGCCACGTGTTCTGGGTGAGGTGATAGAAGCAACGACGGCATGAAAAAAATAAAGAAAAGGAAAGAAAAAAAAGAAGTAATAAAAAAAAATAAAAGTAGATATGATACCTTTATGAAGTTACAGTATGAACAGTTAGGAACAAATGGCCGATGGGGCGAATGTCCTAATGGCAAATAGCCGGATATTATGACTAAGCCTTCGAACAGAATTGATGATGGATTCCTTCTGAAGATTGTATAATTCACGTATGAAATAGGAACTGATAGCCTTGCCATTGTTTTGCATTTCTTGGTTAAATGATAGTAAAAGTGATACGAGTTCTTAACATGAGTGACATGTGTCATATGACCGAAACAAGACCCGACTAGAATAAAATGGATGCGTAACCACCGGTTGCGGTCTAGAATGAGGATCAGACAATAAACTGAATAGTTTTACGTTTGTTGTATGATTATCTGCCACAATCCTGTTTATAAGTTTTCAAAAATTATGAAAATCAAAATAGAAAATCAAAAATTACCGGGCTTTGCAAAAGTTCTGTTACACTCGTGACGACCCTCAAAGAAATGGACACGACGGTGTTCACGATGCAGTTAGACATGTTTTTATTGTGCCATCATGTAGAATAACATTGTAATTAGTCATTTAATCAATGTAGCCACCATCTGCATCAAGAACCCGCTCCAGATGAGGCCGAAAAGCCTTGCAAACTTTGCGAATGTAGTCCTTCCTCATTCTGGTCCACACACGGTTGACAGATGTTTTCAGCTCGTCGACGTTGCTGTGACGGACCTTGCAGGCCTTCCCCTCGACATGCGCCCACACGCTGTAGTCAAGTGGATTGAGGTCTGGCGACTGCGGAGGCCAAAAGCCCTTCTACCAGAAGATCATGTTGGACCCCAACCAGTTTTGCACAGTGTTGGCCGTGTGGGCAGGGGCATCGTCCTGTTGAAAGATGTAGTCCGCATTTCTTCACCCAGGGAAGGACTTTTGTGGCCAGGATGTCCTTGTAATCAGCCGCCGTTAGCCGGTATCCACTTGGGAACCACACGGGTGGCATTTTCTCGCCATTCGACGCCACGATTCCGAGCATCATCACAGAGGCCGGGTGCTTAGTTGTAGACACGTAGCGGACCTTGGAGATGTCCTGGCCGAAGCTTACCACGCAGTCGTTTTGTTTGTTGACGACAAGATCGACCGTGAAGGTCTTTACATCAGAGAAAATGACAATTCGCTCGCCATGACTCTTCAAGTCGTTGAGAAGACGGCGACAGCGCTCCCGACGTTGTTCCCGTATCCGATCCGTCAGCAGAGGCCTCACGCTCTTTCCACCTTCTTCTTTGACCGCTCTGGACACTGTGGACACCGAAATTTTCTTTTTCTTTGAGCGTCGGGTCTTGTTCGAAGGCTTTTCTCACAGCCAAACGGTTGACGACTTGAGGTCTACCTGAACGAGGTTGATCTTTAAGGTCTCTCCCATTCTTTAGCCTGTCCGCAACTCTGTGGATGGTCATCCGGCTGACTATGAGGAGCTTGGCAATCTCGGACTTCGTGTGGCCCGCGCGCAGGAGAGCAGCGATCTCTACTCGTTTCGTTTCCATCGCTTTTGTTGTGGACATTAGGATCACTCAGAGGTTAACACGTAATTTCCAATATATTATTTGATCCTTTTGTGGAAATGTAATTATCCAAATCATGAGCAGTCCATTTTTTGGGGAATGTAAAGAGTGTAACAGAACTTTTGCAAAGCCCGGTATGAAAATTAAAATAGAAAATCAAAATTTTTTATCCTTGATAGTTATAAAAGTAGACATATAAATTTCTTGGAATATACATATTCCAAAAAATTAAAATATTAATTTTAATAACTGCTCTAAATTCAAAGGCTTCAAGATGACATAAATTCAATATACAACAGAATAACATTTTTTTAATGACTATGCTGGCATAGTTTCGTTGTAAAAACTATAACCTTCTGCTTGCTTAAATCTGCTTTTAATTCCTCTTATTAAAAACACAGTAGCCGAATTAGCAACTTTTTGGCGTCTTCCTCTCCCGAGGTTTCTAATCCAATTATCTTATCTTCCTTATCGTCATATGCTAATTCGGCTTCTAAAGAAATTTCGTTACTACACAATTTCCCTTGACTAGTCAATACTTTTTTTAAAAGGAAAAATACTTTATCTGAAAACCCTGGTGTGAGGCTGATGCTTTGAATTCTTTTATCAATGGTGGATTTTGAAGGAAGAGAAAGTAAACGGCCAAAAAAACGATATAATTTAGGGCTTTGAAAGTACAATGCTAACGTTATATTTTTCATCTCATTTGTCCATCTACTACTACGCTTTGATAAACCCAGTAAATTAAGTTGCGTCATTAGAAACAATTTAGTTAGTCTAAGACTGTTTTCAGATACATATCTTAATGCTTGATTTTTTCCCCCGCTAACTGAAATTGACGGCTTTTTTTGCATAATCTAGCTGTTGTTACTTTTTGAATTTTAATTACTTTTTTCAGTTCTTCTGACTTTGTATTAATTTGTGTTCCTACTTTTTGCTCTTCCGGCTATGATAAATGCTCGTGGAATCGAACAGCAATAGTAGGGGGTGTTTGGTTGTTACTGTAGAATGAAGTCACAGTCAAGTTTGAAGGGAAAAGTCTGTTTTTTACACTTTTTCTTTATATTAAAATTAATTTATCATTATATAAATAATCAAAAATCGGCAATAATTTAATCTAATTCAAGATTTTTTATTAAAAAATTACGCATTAAATTTATTTTTATTTATTTTGTTAAATAAATACATTGGCACAACAATAACACAACTATTTTAAAGTTGAGGCATCACCGATAACGTATATACACTACATGATCAACGGAATTGGGACACCTGTTGCTCTACCGTAAAGCCGCAAAAAGCATCAATCAGAAATTTGTAGGATCATCCCGAGCTGCTATCACTGCCTCAACCCTACATGGCATACTGTCCACAAGTTTACGGTATGTATCCACAGGTATTGACCTCCATTCCTCTAGGAGTGTCGTGGTCAGTTCCTGGACAGATGTAGGGCGAACCATTCTGGATCTCACACGTCATTCCAATTCGTCCCAAAGATGTTCGATGGGGTTAAGATCAGGACTCTGGGCGGGCCAATCCAGTTCTTCAACCCGCATCTTGTCAAACCAGTCGGATATGGATCTTGCTTTGTGGCAAGGCGCATTGTCGTGCTGGAAGAGGAACGGCCCGTCACCAAGTGTCCCCACAGCGCTGGAAGTGCCCTGTTAACCAGAATGGTCCTGTCACCATCAGCGTTGAGGTTTCCTTCCACCCTGATGAGCGGGCCCAGTCCAGTTCAAGAGAAACACTCCACCAGGTGTTCACAGGGGTGTCCCAACTCCTTTGATCATGTAGTGTAGTAGAGACCGACAAGACAGATTAATCGACAAAAACAAGCATAATACATCATGGCGTGTGCAATAAAACTTAAAATAACTTACCGTGGGCATGTTAATATGGTTAAATGGTTCCAAACCTAAAAATTTGCTAGCAGGTCGCATAACACAAAGTCTGCTCGACACCTAAATCTAAAATTACAACTTAAAAATCCAGAAGTGTGAATATAACGACCGCTATAAGCTGCTCTAAGATCCAATGACCAGCAGCTCTAAGCTAGCTCGCCCAAATTCTTTTCATATTAATAGAAAGAGGAAACACTGTAAGTCGATATATTGAGCTGATGTTATTAAGCAATGTTAAACTACTAACAACGTTAAACTTTTATTATTGGGGCTATAAGGAAGAGCATCAGTTTATAGTAGGGTGTCCGGTTTTCGACCGGACAGTCCGTTTTTTGAGTCATCTGTCCAGTTTTTTTTCCTTCTGTCCTTTTTTTTCCCCCCCAAATGTCCGGTTTTTGGGGTCGGGCCTCAAGTTTGGCAGTTAGGTTTTTTCCGAAAAAAATTTGCGACCGAAATGAAAGGTCAACGTTAAGATGTCTCCAATTGGATAACGTTGGAGTTGATTATCATGACGTCACACCCTAGTCACCTGGCACACGCCCAACACCACCGAGAGATAAGGCCTGCGCACATCACCTAACATCGTCACGTAGCCCACGTGAAAGACAGGCCATGGCGCGGAAAAGTCACCTGACCATTTTAGTCCAAATAACAATGTAACCTTCATTATTTCCATCTTGGATTTTAATAATCAGCAATTTTTCGTTTGTTGGAAACAGTGAAGGTTACATTGTTGCTCGGACTAAGGTGATCAGCTGACTTTTCCGCGCCAGAGCAATACCACCTAATGCGTAGAGGTGGTGTTGGCCAGGGCCTGTCTTTCTCGTGGGCTACAACATCGTCAATTGTTAATCGTATTTCTACCAATAATAAGCCCTAAATTATGACCAAGTCGAAGCCAACGAGAAAGACAGGCCCAGTGTTGCCAGATTGTGGGATATTTCCCATATCGTGGGAATTTTAATTAAAAATTTCGGCAAAAGTAAATATTTTTTATAAAACTGTCGATTTCTGGGAATTTTTATGAGTAAGCCAACGCAATAATAAACGATACTGATAAAGCAAGTATTATGTGTTTTTTCACGTTGCTTTCTGACGAAACACAAAAATTTGTTTCCTCACTTCACAATCACGTGACAATAAATCGGGCAATACTGCCTTAAGGCAAGATTTTAGCGATTCGTGTGCGTTAGATCATATAAGGATCTGCTTTCTGATTGATTCCTGCTTTGATGGACATGGCACCCATACAGGTGGACTTCGGTAGAAAACACGAAAATTTGGCCAAAAGTGTGCACGAATATGGAAATCCACACATTTGGGTGATTTCACTGGATGGCTAAGGAAGGGGAGGAACAACCTCTCGAACATTTGGAGGCGGTGGAGGAGGTGGCATTTCTTTCTCTGATTCTGCAGGGAGAGGCAGCAAAGATGGAGACGCTTGCAGCCTTCGGGATGGAGGAGAAAATTCTACCTTAAAGTTCGTTCAGAAAATCTCGAACAGCTCATTAGTCTTTTGCATTAAGTTTACAATATTCGAGGTGGCCATTGCCTTGTTTAATGTAGAATTTAAGCTCGTACAAGGATAAATTATTTTCACCAGTTACTGATACGCACGCAAATCACTGTACTGGAGTACAATACAACACAATCGGGCTTCACGATTCTTTGTAAGGTAAGAAACAAAATTAGTTTCACTATTTTTGAAGATAGCTTGGATTCATTATTTTATAGCTCTGGCCCTTACGGGAAGCAGAGAAACTAGTGGGAATTGGGGGATTTTTGGCACTACTGAATTGTGGGAATTTCTAGAAAGGTTCGTGGGATTTTTGTCCTGTAAAATCTGGCAACACTGGACAGGCCTAGAAGCGGAAAAGTACCTGTCCATCTGGGTCCGAACCACAGTCCAACTTTTATTGTCTCCGTCTTGGAGGTTAACAATCAGTGTTTTCCCGTTTGTTGGAAACAGTAAAGGTTGGATTGTTGTTCGGACTCAGATGTTCAGGTGACTTTTCCGCTTCGAAGACTGTCTTTCTCGTTGGACTCGACTTGGTCAGAATTTAGGGCTTATTATTGGCAGAAATATGATTAACAATTGACGAGGTTAGGTGATGTAATAGTGTACGATACTTCAGTGATGAAGCCTTCTCTCTCGGTGATGTTGACACGAACCAGGTTGATACGATCGAATTTGTATTGGCTATTACTTCAATGAAAGCAGTCAGCAACAGGCTGTTGGTATTCAATATTTTACTCTTCCAGAAGGACAATGTTTTAGACTTTATGAAAACACTTCGGAAGACTCCTAGCCCATTAAAGATGATCTGTGTCGTATCATTAATGAAAGAAAACTCAATTTGTCCGGTTTTTCCTCTGTCTGTCCGTTTATTTCAATGGGATCACCTGGCCACCCTAGTTTATAGTGAAACGCTTATGAAAACACGAGAAAGGAGCTAATGATTGTAGTTCCTGTGGCAAAGCGGCCCAAACCTTAACTTCGAGAAACCGAAATACTATTATTACGATATTTTCTTTTGGGCATATGTAATTAAATGTTCTCGGATTGACGAGTCAATTAAACAGGAATTAAAACAATCGGGATGGTTATGTCCAACAAGGAATTTAATATCTTATAAATAAAAGAGCTCGTTTGAAAATTAACGATTTGACGAATCGTGGGAATACCGAGATTATGAAAGTTATGCGAAACAAAGGAATTCCGGGAAACCTTAAGGAGTACCCGAAGGAACCACTTTCGCAATTTTAAAATCCTAGATAAATTAAAGGCTGATGTGGTACCAGTTTATGATAGAGGGTCATTAAGAACGAGACGCTTACGTAACCACGAGAAAGGAGCTAATGATTGTAGTTCCTGTGGCAAAGCGGCCCAAACCTTGACTTCGAGAAACCGAAAAACAATTATTACGAGTCTTAGCGGATAAACCAGACTAAAAGTGTCCGGTCGATAGTGGACCCGCCCAGGGGACCGGTGCTCGGAGTAGAGACGTGTTTAGACATGGCTCCACTGCGACCAGTACGTCCATCCGCGTGTTGGCCGTGCGTGGCAACCTAACTTCTGCGGAAAGGAGGATCCTGGTGATTGAGTGAAGGCTTTCCGGACCAATACATCACTTTGGCCTCTGCTTTCCGGAAGGATGGGTGGTCTGGATGAGCCCATCCAGATCAATCGGCCGGTCGTTGCTCTCCGGAGTTTGGGCTATAGGGTTAGGCGTAGCCTATATCCCCCTCGTATCGCTGGTGCCGATGTGCATCCCTTTGTTGGGCTCAGTGGTGGGTGGGTAGCGAGGAAGATGAGATATACTTCATTTATTATTATGAATAATAATTATCCTAAGCAAAATCAAAAAAACATAAATCGAAATGAGAAACTATCTGCCAGCGTGCCAAAACACCCACGTTTTTTAGAAATTAGCTTAGCAAAGGAACAGTCCTTCAAACCGATCTCGCCTTTTGTTATTGCTAAAGAACTGAAACGGCTGGTTGGAGTGACAAAAAACACGAAGAGACTTTTCCTTGGGCATCTTTTGATTGAAGTCCAAAAAGATAACCAAGCTGCCACCCTGTTATCTATGAAAAAGTTTGCGGGGAAATCGGTTACGGTTTTTCCGCATGCGACTCTAAACTACAAAAAAGGGGTCTTTACATGTCAGGACCTTGAAGGGATGAAAGATAAGGAGATCATTGCAGAATTGGAGGATCAATCTGTGGTGGACATCTGTCGGATCTCTCCTAAACGGAATGGCGTTCCTCATCGTACACATTCCTTCATTGTAACATTCGAGGGAACAACTCTGCCCGACACCATTTTCATCGGTTATATCAAATGTCATGTGAGGCCTTTTATTCCTAACCCGTTGCGTTGTTAGGAACAAACTGTAAAGGCCCATCGGTTTGCTGCAAATGCGGCCAGTCGGGGCATGATATGGAATCTTGTGATAATGACCCTTTTTGCCGAAATTGTATGGGTGCACACTCTGCGCTGTCTAGAGATTGTCCAGTCTGGTGTAAGGAAAGGAGAATTCAGGAGGTTCGTGTCCTTGGGAATTTGTCTTTTCCCGAGGTCGAAGGCAAGTGGAGAAGTAAGAAACTACGCGTCGGCCGTTAAAAGTTCTCTAGCGCATAGATCTATAGGAACCATAACAGAATTGAGTTACAAAAATTTTGAAGCTGAAATGATTTTTTCTAAGGTCCCATGTAGCAATATTCGGAATACGTCTCCTCCAGGAACTCCACCGAAAAATTCCGAAAAAAAAGATGGCAGAAAACATTCGTCAGAGTCATCTTCTACCTCAGATCCCTCTAAAAAACGCATTCCTGACAATATTTCATCCTTCCTCCTTTCCTGGGAGGAAAATCAGACTTCTCACTAAATCTTCTAGTGACCCCTACTGAAGAGATGGAGTTAACAAGGGAATTAAATAACACATCCTAACTTTTCCATCATGGCTTTATTACAATGGAATATTAAAGGATATTTCTCTCGCTCAGACGATTTGAAGATGCTAGTAAATAAGTTTTCCTTCCCTCTACTGGCCTTGCGAGAAACATTCCTTCTGCCTTCCCAATCCCCTACCTTAACAGGGTTTATTTTTAATCGTAAAGATTATACAGGAGGAGGCAGAGCTTATGGTGGAGTTGCCATGTTAGTTTACAGGTCGTTGCCATAAACAACAGTTGCTTTAACATCACATCTACAAGCTGTGGCAGTGAGGGTACTGTTCAAGCATCTCCTCTTGTAACTATTTGTTCCATTTATCTACCCCCTGATGAATTTATTGACGAAAAAGATCTTATATTCTTATTACAGGAATTACCTCGCCCTTTTTTTTTATTTTTGGGAGACTTAAACGGTCACAATCCTATTTGGGAGTCTGAACGTCTAACTGAAAGAGAGGGATCATGATAGAAAGAGTGTTAAACTTCTTCAATATTAATCTGTTAAACAATGGCTCACCAACATTTCTCCACTCGGCTAACGGAACTTTTTCTTGCATTGATCTATCTATATCCTCCTCCTCGTTGCAGCTAACGTTTCATGGGACATTCTCACAGATTTACAAGATAGTGACCATTTTCCGATTCTAATTCCCTTTTGTTCTTCTTGCTCTAAGCCGTTACTACGTTGGAATCAGGCAAAAGCAGACTGGCAAATTTTCCGATCCCTCCTACAGTTTGAAAATAAAATATCTTTTCCGTCTGTGGATGAGGCTGTCGAAAACTTTACTATGAGGAATCCATTCCTAGAAATAGAACTCTATCAAGATTCCAGTGCCATGGTGGAATCAAGAGTGTGCCATAGCGATCCAAGAACGAAAGAGGGCTCTTCGCCTCTTCTCAACTCACCCTACCCAAGAGAATCTTATAAATTATAAGAAGAAAATGGCTACGTTCAAATTAACTATTTCTATGAATAAGAAAGTTTGCTGGAGAAATTTCATATGTATTAAGAAGAATACGCCCCCTCAACTTATCTGGAATAAGATCAGGAAAATCAATCGGAAAAGGCTACCGCACAAATCCCCATCTCGTATTCAAAATGGTCGTACTTACTATGACCCGTACGACGTAGCAAATATTTTAGGTCGAACTTTTTCTGAGGTTTCGCAATCAAAAAACTACTCAATACCCTTTCAAAGACGAAAATGCCTCGACGAATCACAGGTTCTAAAATTTAAATGTAAAATCTTGGAAAATTACAATCTTTCATTTACTTTACTGGAACTTAAATTCGTCCTAAGTAACTCCAGGGATTCGGCCCCTGGTCCGGATGGAATTCTGTACTCCTTTTTACAACACCTCCCGGAGGAAGCCTACGTGTATCTTCTTGCGTTATTCAACCACATATGGTCCTCAGAAGAGATCCCTACCATATGGAGAGAGGCAATTGCTATTGCAGTCCCAAAGCCAAATAAAGATCCGCAAGGTCTGTTAAACTATAGACCAATTGCACTTACCAGCTGCCTTTGCAAAATCTTTGAAAGTTAAACAATATCAGGCACGGCTAGTCACTGGATGGGCAATCATCAGTGACACACGCCTTTC
>JAHWFO010108660.1:0-14182 GCA_023313115.1 Rhysida immarginata
ACCATTGCAGTTAATGCGATGTTTCGTAGTTGTTTTCCTACCCTGATGATGCAGTTAATGCGAAACGCGTAGGTTCATTAAAACATTACCATTTTGCTATAAAAGTCTGTCGTTTTTTCATTCTAGTATCCAGCAAAATAGACCATTATGCAACTATTAGATATTGTGAAGAAGTTCTACTATCTAATAATACAGTGGTCGAATATTGAAGAGGAGGTAAAAAAACCCATCATTGCATACCTTCCTTATGTTGCAGGATGTTAATTGGAATAATGTAAATCTATATTTACAAGATGATGCGAGACGTTTAAATAATTATGTTGGTGATGTGAATGATCTAGTATCGTGTGCGAATGAAATACTCCTCCAAGCTCTGAATATAGGAGGGTTGCATAGTAAAGTGATCAGGGGCGTTAATAGAAAAAACCATGGTGAAATACTGAATGCAGGAGAGCGTGGATGAGTAAGGTCGCCAATTGGTCATGGGAGTGAACGAAATCACGCCGAATGACGTAATGCGTGATACCAAATATTTAAGAAAACATGTCGTGATGCTCGAAGACAATACTGCATGAGTAATTGTACAAGTAAGCAATTGTGGAAACTGGTGAACATGTCGAGATCCACCACAAAAATAAAATTATCAGAAGATTTAAGTGAGTCATATTTGAAATGGTGTGTAAACCCTTTCGACAGTGAAACAGAGGCAATAGATGATACGGAAAAACAACCTAGAATTAATACTGGGATAACTGAAGGAATGCCAAACTGGAATATAGATGATTTATATAATGCAATAAGGAAAACTAAATTACCTAAAGCCCCGAAGGATGATTTGTTTTGTCAGCCTGTCATTAGGGAGTGTATTTGGAATATCTCAGAGATGTTACTATGTATTGTTGTTAAAATAAAGAAAGATGAAGTATATCCTAAATCATGGAAGAGAGCTAGAATTGTTTCTGCTTATAAAGGGAGGGATAAGAATATTATACAGAACTTCAGACCCATTGCGGTAGTACCCACCGCTGCAAAAATTGTTGACCATTGCATTTTCCATCAAGTGATCGAAATGATCGTGGAACATTTGCCTAAGAATCAATATGGTGTTATTGTTATGGGAGGCTGCAATATGGCCTTATTGGACATATACAGCTATTGTGTAGATCAATTGGACTGTGATAAAGCAGTACACATTGCCCAGACCGACGTATCAAAGGCTTTTGATACAGTTCCGAGAGATATTTTGTTAGAGGAATTGAATAAATTTGAACTGCTGTCAACTATGATGAATATTTTGAGATCATACCTCAGTGAAAGGAGTGTTTGCACTGTAGGCTGCAATGATGTTGCTTCCCATTTAGGTATCACTCAGGGTACTGTTTTAGGTCCTGTTTTATTTGCTGTATTTGTTTCAACACTTAATAGCCTCAAGTTAAAACATAAGTGCATTGCATACGTTGATGAAGCATATTACCTAATTCCATTTGACCCTAATGCGGATAATAGTCATTTAGAAGAGCGCTGGTCAAGGGATCTCAATAGTATTAAAAATTGCTATGCGACTCATAAACTCAGGATGAATGAAAGGAAAACTAAACGGTTATTTATAGGTACTGTACGTGGAATAGAGTCAATGCAGATTTTGGGAATTTTATTTGATTCAAAATTTAATTTCGGACCTCATATTGATCTAGTCGTAACAAAACTACATAGGTTATATTATTTAATGAGAGTTCTATCGAAAACGCTTGGTATTCATGAGGCCAAAACTATTTGTAAATCACTTCTGCAATCTGTTATTTGTTATGGTATAACAATTGGGGAAATACATACAATTATCTCTTAAAGCGAATTAAAGTTGCCTATAATTTATGTTTGCGAGGATTGTTCAGATTGAATTTTCAGCAATCCATTTTCGAATTTTGTTCTATTAACCATGTAATATATTTTGATACTCTGATTACTTTGAAACGCTTAAACGAACTGGCTGTAATTGTAAGAAGCCCAGGCATCCTTTACGTAAAATCATGACCTTTTCTCAAGCTGGTCCCTCTGCACGTGGTACGAGACGATACAAATTTGAAGTAAGTGAAATATTAACTGCTTTTCGCCGCAGATGTTTTCCTTACAATTGTTTTGGTGTTTGGAATGAGCTACCCCTGGATTTACGTACTATACCATTGACTTGTCAAAATATAGCATGCAAATTGTCATGTAAACATTTTTATAGTAAATTGGTGCATTATATGTTGTGAAATAACTTAAATGGCGATTTGTTTGAATTGTTATGTTGTGTTTGCTTAGTTTTATGTGGATGTATTATCTGTATTCAATGCCTATTTAAGGCGATTTTAATTAAGAAAAGTATTCGTTTCTGTTTGTCGGAGAAAGAAACACACTGTTCGATAAGTCGATTAGCAAAGTTCGCAAATTTATGGGCGACGGGGCGGACAAGGAGAATCATCTTGATGAATAAAACGGCCAGCGAAAAGGCGGAGAATTCCCTCTGTTCCTCATTCGTGATACAAAGCGAATGAGAACGGAAAGATTCCAGCCCAGACGCTTCCGGGAATGCGAGTTCAAAGTACGTGAAAACGTCTGCGCGTACGTTGCAATAAAAGAGTGTTAAATGTCTGAACACTGTTGCACGTACCTGGCGAGGGAATCGACTCATCGGCTTGTCGGCATCGATCCTCTCGTCTTGGCGTTTACGGGCATCGTCGGGGTACGATAGCAATGAACGTTCTACTCCGTGCTTGTCGGCATCGTGCGCTATCGGCTCCAATAGTTGACAGAGCTCCGCAGCAAGGGCACTTACGTTGATGTAAGGCATCGTTGTCGGAGGATGTCTCAACTCCTTCGATGTGCGTCGGACTGCCAGCGCCGGTTCTCGTCGCCTACTCGTGGCGTGGGCTTGCTTGCTGCTGCCTTTGGCGGGGGCTTGCCTGATGTGGGCGTTGGCATGAGATCGATTTGCACGCTGCTGCTTTCTGCGTCCGTCTCCTTTTTCCGACTGTTGCCTGTCGATTTGCCGACTCTGCCGTGTTCCTTGGTTGCTTTCTGCCTTCATTGAAGAGCAAACATTGTAAGAGCTGTTTCCGCTCCTTCTCTCTCTCATCTTCTCTCCTTGTTCGTGCTTCCCGCTCGCCCCCGTCTGACGTCGTTCGCCGCCCGCCAATCCCGATCCAAAACGTCGATCTCTCGGATTGTCAACCAATGTTGTTTTCTTATTATCTCCGTCGCGGAGATCCGAACGTGAAAATACTTTCGGACGATGACGTTTGACACGTGACATGCTTGACTCGTGATCAGACAACCGAGAGGTAGAAATTAAAGCATCAAGCTGTTGATTGTTGGTCCTGTGACGTCCTCTCCGTTGAGAGAAGAAATTGCTGATAAGGGGCTTGCATCTGTGGAGATGAGACGCCGGTTCCCATGTTGGTTCTTCGTAACTGTCCCATTTCACTAAAAATTTACGCCGTGGCTTTTTACCCTTGACGTCCAGTAGCTTTTCTACCTTGTTAACGTCCTGGTAGTATGGATCAGCGATAGGTCCCGGTAGTTTGTTCAGAAACGAACAGTGAAACTTTCTTTTTACATATTTCTTCAGAAACGAACAGTGAAACACGTTATTTCGACATTTCCACTTCTTCGGGATCGAGAGACATGCCGTTACTTTGTTAATGACTTTGTTTATTTTGATGGGACCAGCTTTTTGCCGACTACTCCCTTGAACGATTAAATTCGGGACGCTCCCACTAAGAACCAGTCACCTATCTGCATGTTAAAGGGCCTATGTTTCCGGTTGTAGTGGCGTTTATATATGTTGTTAGCTTCTTGAATTCTGGCTCGGGCTGACTTAAGTATCCTCCGCAGTTTTTCTGCAAACTGTCTGACGCTCGCATCACCATGGTTACTGGAATATACAGAGGGCGGAATTTGCACTTCTCTTCCCGTGGCCTCATATACAGAAGAAGGGAGTCATACCCGTGGCCTCCGATATTGAGGAATTGACGGCGATTTCGGTTGAAATCAAAGAGTCCTGCCAGTCGTCCTTATCGTCGTTGATATAGTTCCTCAGGATCTGGGTCAAGGTTTTATTGGTCCGCTCCGATTGACATTCGGACTGCGGATGGAAAGCGCTGGTAAACTTAAGTGTTGTCCCTAACAAAGGGAATATTTCTCGCCACATCGCAGAAGTAAATCCGACTTCCCTATACGAAATAATAGCCTTCGGGAAGTTGTGTATCTTAAATACCCCGTCGACTAACAATTGAGCTGTTTCTTTTGCGGTGATGGTAGTGCGACATGGGAATAAACTCTTTGTCAGTTTATCGGTAACTGTTAACAGAGCGCCGTTATCCCACTTAGATTTCGGTATGGGTAGGAAGTAATCAAGAGAAATTGTATGCCAGCGCCACGGAGGAACCTCTAATGGCTGCAGATCCCCTGGGGAGCTCACGAGAAACTTTGTTGTGTTGACAACACTCGCATGACGCAACATACTTGCGGATATCACCCGGGAGATGTCGCCAGGTAAATGAGCTGACGAGTGTATCCACGGTCTTCTGAACTCCCTGATGTCCCCCTTTTGGCGTGTCATGGGCAATCTGGATTAGTTTTCGAGTGATCGCTTTCTGAGGTGGCACTATAAGCTTTAACGCTTCCTCTCTCTTACGGAATAACAGTCCATCTTTGATATCGTAAGGAGGCTTAGGGTTGACTAGCAAACTGCGTAGTTGTTTATACTTTTTATAACCCTCCTTAATGTCTGTCAAGATGCGGTCACTTAGTTTCCACTCTGATATGGCAGCACAGATTCCGCTGGCTGGTGGCTTCGCATCTTTGAGATGATTGAGTCGAAATGGGTGGCGACTGCTTTTTGCGTTGAACCCTTAAATCTGGTTTAATGCATCTATGGACGACTTTTGGTCTTGGCCTCGGGTTTCTCTGCTCTCATGCTCCATCAAATCCATAGCTTGTTGAAGTTTGGAAACACTTTCTCGTAGTGATGCACGATCCTCCAGTTCGTGAAAGGTGTTAAAATCGGCTGGATTTTCTCCGTCTCTTAGTTAAATGAGATGCCAGCTTACCGATTACTGGTTAAAAAATTTAATGTCTCCCTTAAAGACTGTCCTTTCCAGACCCCATCTTATCTGTTTTTCTAACCGGGCCATCGATAAACTATCCGATCACTTTTGCTTGATTGTTGATCCAATAAACAAGAAAAGTCCAACATTCATGTAAGCGTTACTTGAGACAGGTTGGGTTGGGCGGGTAAAAAAAATATCACTATCCAGAGTCCTTCTGTCGAATGCCACTTTTTTTTGAGAAAATGGCTTAACCACGCTCGCAACCAAAACGATCCGTTCTGTCACGTGTCAATGTGATCAAGAAAAAATCGATAGGCATAAATAAAGAATTAAATAAATAAATTTATTCAATGTAGAAAATTTAACGCAGTGGAAGATTAATTCAAAAATTACAGTTCTGGAAGCAAGGCAAATATTATGTTGCAAAACAAAAGTCAAAGTTTGTAAGTGCATCACACAATTTCTTGACTGACATAAAAGCTTCCCACTGATGTCAGTGACGAAATGTCGATAGCGGAAAGGGCGATGATACAACTAGTAACAATCGCAACGAAGACTCTCCTGACAGGGCGTATTTGATGAATGACGTCAATTGCACATTGCAGGTCATGAACCTGCAATTAATAAACTAGAAAACAAAGCATTAAAGCCACTTTCACTTGGAAATGAAATACGAAGGCATAGTACACGTAAAACGACGACTCTTCTTCGAGGTAGTCACAGACTAAAACACAAATATAATTTAAAGAGGAATACTCTTAAATTCAGGCACGGCCAACTGAGGTGAGGGAATATATATACTCAAGGATCGTATTAATATGGTTAGTGTTAGGCAGGACCGCCGACCAAATACCTAAAATTCCTTAGTCTTATTTCATGGATTCGTTGATCAAACTTCGGTAGAATTTATACGGTGCATATCGTCGGGACTTCTGCCAACATCTTCTTGAACCTGCATCGCTCCTTGCATCATTTTGTGATTCCTGCCCTTCCAATTCCATGTGCTGTAAGTTTGGGCGGGATATCTTCCATTCTGTTTAAGACAAAAAAGGAACAATGTTAGGCTTGGTTCAATTTTACATATCACGGCCCAAAATAATTTTTACCTTACCGGATCGCAAATAAAGAACGAGCTTTAATGAAATCGGTGTCAGGGTGTTGTCTAAAAGACGATCTTTCATTTGGCCTTTTCCCTGTTAGATAACGTGCCAAAGGACTACAATTCATGGACTTAGGGTTACCTCAAAAGCTTCGTTTTTTTATTATTTATTTTACTTTTGTAGTTAAACTATTTAACTCTCATGAGTTAAGAGTTATTCTGCGTTTACTTGAGGTCATAATGGCCCGGCAAATTCTTTCAGGACGACCAGATATGTAAGAACATGTCATTCTTCTTGTCCGAACGCCATTCTATCCTTCTGCCTCCTTTTTCTTCCAAGTGGAAAAAAATATTCCACACAAACATTTCTACCAACAATGCCTTCCAAGTCTCTCGTTCACGTGTCAATTGTTACAGAGAGAAGCAATCTTTTAAGTTAACCTATTTAATTCGTCTCAACAATACATGCTTTTCTGTTATTATCAGTATATTGTGAGGTTCCTGGGGATAATTATTGAAATACGTGGTCGAATGAATAATTAATTATTTATAAAGGACTGCGCCAGTGGATTATACTTTCCACAAAGTGTTTATGATAATTTAAAGTTTATCCCATTCACACTAACTAGTTTCTTCCCGCTTAAACAGGCCCGGCCAAGTGAGGAGAAAATCAAAGTACTCGAGGCAGGTTTAACATATAACATAGAATATTTATTTGGAACATTCAACAATTGTATAAAACAGAAATTGAGGGTATAAGAAATAAATTTAAGCAATGATGTGTAAACCAATGTATCAATTGTATATCAATTTAAAGAACGAAAATCCTTAGAATAATTTAATTTGTAAAAAGGAAGACTTTCTCGTTGTATCAAACAGAAAATTTGTATTAAACAGATAATTTGTACTTCAGAAATAAATGATAGAGTATCAGAATTAACTTATGATAATTGTGATAAATGTAATTATAATTCTTTAAACAAGAATAGAATTTGGAAATTCAACAATCAAATTTATAGATTTAAAAATATTCTCAAACGACTTGTAAGTCTTAACTGTTTAATAGTGACAATTAAAATATAGAAATATAGAATCACTGTTCTGTGGAATTTTGTATCAAATGATTTAACAATAAAGAAATAGGTTCTTCTGACAGAGCTTAACTTAGATATTCAAATTTCTGGCAATAATATAACTAATGGCAAGACTTTATGTAAGATAACAAAATGATCGGACTGATGCAATTAAACTTAAAGGGGTGATAGAATTAAATTGAGTTGTAACTTGACTCTAAAATGTAATTGTCTTTCCCACTAGAATTTTAGGAATAAGGATGTTCCGTTCCCATTTTAAATGAATAGAAATTGAAATAAAGAAAACATGAATAATATGAATAGAATGGCCATTGAGACATTAAATTGGAAATGGGCTATACCGTGGTCTTCTCGAATCTGTCCGCTCTTGGATGGCACTCGCTCTCTGGCTCCGTCGAAACGTCTGGAGGGGGGGGGGTGGACTCCTCTTCAGAAATGGCTGGTAGGTTTCTCTGCTAGGCTCCTTCTTCCATGATGAAATTTTTATACCGTTCTGGGCTGGCTTTTCTTTCTCAAACTAACATTAACTTTTCTAACTATTAAATTGGTGAAGCTGGTTTTCAGCTAGGTGGAATATACTCAAAGAATCCTCGGCATCGAGCTAACTCAAGAATTACGTGGTGTGAAACGTAATGGAAAACTAAACTTAAACAGGAGTTAAAAATACTAATTTAAAATTTCCCATCTGAATTCCTTTGAATTTCAGATAGAGGCCGAATTGGAAAATAATAAATATATGAGTAGGTGAACCGCACACCCGGTTCTCTTAAAATCAAAACTTCTACTACTGAAGATTCTTTCTCTGGAACTACTGACAAAACAGATCCAGTTTCCTTAACCAATCAAACGTTCGAATACACGCTAGACAATCACCAAAAGGTGCATCTTCAACCAATCAAGAACTTGGTAACATTTCTCAACTTATTTGAAATTTATCACTCACGTGACAATTAGTCACATCTGGCCATCTTCATCGTTCAAGGTTCACTCTTTGTTCTTAAAAACATATTACACTCCTTCATCCCGTCTCGAATTCGATCCCAACAACTTTTCCAACTCTGCCAATACTCTTGGGTCCTTGAACAAAAGTCAAAACAATCCTATTCTATAAGGTGTAAACTGAATCCTTGACAATCCCCTTGCTGTTGACAGCAATTCTGGCACCGTTTAAGGGCTTCTTAAAATCGAGCAGAGAAAAAACATTTAAAATATTATTTATTATTTAATTCTTTACAATCTCTAAATCCGTTCTAAATCTTTCAAAAATGCTAAACTTACGATTCCATAAACAATCCTAACGTGAATAAATTATTAAATTTGCATAATTAACGTTAATAAATTCTAAATTCTAAAACTGGCTAATACTCATTCTCGAAATCCTACAATATACCTCCCCTCGCATGAAAAGCCTCGCCCCGAGGCGGTATCGTTACCTGAAATCCTCAGGGGTCTTGCATCTTTGCAGCATCTTCCATTGATGGAGCGGGACAGATCGAGTCAACGCCGGCAAACCCAACTTCTCAAATGGCAACTAGAAAACTTAATGGAAAGCTTATTTAATATTAAGTAGTATATATTTTTGTTTCCCATGATCATTTTGCATAAAAGAAAATAGTTTAGTTAATCAATTTGGTTAGTATGAGTTAATTTTTTAAGTACTAAATAACCAAAATACAATAATAAAAGATATACGCAAAGGGTACCCAAATTATCATAACTTAATGTCTACCTAAGATTACTTAAACATTTAATCATATTTGATAGGCCTTTTGAAGATTTGTGCACAACATTGAAATGAAAATTTCTTATCACACAGTTCAAAGTTCTTAACACATTCTAATCGGTTCTCAATCAATACACAGTTCACTGTCCATAACCTAATGAAAGTTCATTACCTTAACGTTTCAAACGTAATAAAAGTTCAAACACAACACAAAATTCACTGAAAGTTATGGAATACTGAAATTCAAAATTATGTTAGAGAACACAAAACAATATATCAGTCAAGACATGTTTCAAGTACTGGACAGTTTGTGGCACAAACTTGCTTCTACGTGGTGGAGATAAAGTTCTGAGGCGGGATGCTCACGTCGGCATCATCTCTTTGCTCTGGATCTCCATTAACATATTGGAATGCGGAATCGCTCCGAAGTGACCTTCACTGGCATTGTCTGCGACGTGGGGGGGTTGAAGTCCTCAACGTCAGCAGGTGTCTGGTGTCGTCTGGCTCCAGAGGTCCTTCCTGGCTCCATGGCGTTGTCACCTGTAAGCCAACTCCTTTCAAATGTCTCGGCCAAGTTAAATTTTATATTAAAGAATAGAAAAGAATAGCGAATAAAGGGAGTAAATGTTGTATTCCCATATGTAATGTTGGATTATATGTGAACCCTTATAAATGTTTGTTAGAAAGATTTCAAGAAAGACAAAATAATGTATAAAATATAAATATAAGATAAGCATATTAGATGTAAGAAACTCATAACATGTGTTTGTATATCATGGACAATATTATATTTCTTCAGAAGAAAAAGCTATCGGAACTCGCTCTCTAAGATTCATAGGAGTTTCCTCAATAAGAGGACGTGGAGTTCCGTTTAAAATTTCTAATTCTGGATCTCCTTCAGGATTTATGTCATCACTAGTAACCATAGACATTTTTTAAAATGTACGCAATCGCTAACTTAATTTATAGATAGCATCAATTTTTTAAGGTATCTAAAAATTTTATTAACTGAGAAGCGGGACGTTCAAACATTTCATTAAATTATAACATCACAGGGAAGCCATGATAGAGAGGGGGGGGGGGCCAAGAACGTTAGTCGAGAACGCTATCTCTACGCATGACCTCATATCAAGATGAAATTTAAATCATTCGGCTCGAAAATGAAATTTTCATTTCACAATTTTATTCGCAAACATCAATAGATCGCTGTTGTATCCGTCATCATTAGTGATCGGAAAACAACGTCTATAAACATTTTAAAGAAAGAAAAGTGAGAACTTGCTACCATACTGGAGTAATATCTTTCGATATTATTATGTTTATAAACCTCTTATATAACTTTTATATTAAGGGAAGTAAAGAAAGACAATAGTTGAATCATTTAGAATTGAACCTTAGAAAAGGTTATTTATTTAGAAATTATTCAGAAAATATTTATCTATTTTCCTGCTTTATTCATTTATTTAAACTTTATCTCCCCAACAAGGAAGTAAGTGTGTTTATTCTCGAAAGGGATTAAGAAAGAAGGGGGACCGGGTCGGTCCTATTGTTCAGGAATAGGGGTGAGGAAATAGTTATTTCTTCTGCCCTATCTGGTCACTCAATTCTAAGAAACGATTTGAAAACTTCTAACTTATTTGAAACGATCTAATAACGTGTTTGAACTGCTAGTGGATACGTGGATAATATTTTCCCGTGGTTTGAATATAAACCTTAAACAAAGTTTATGAAAAACATCCTGCGGTTCTAGCTTAGAATAATTAATTCATTTGCGGGAAATTATGTGATGGTGGAAACATAATTACCTTAATTAAAAGAAATGTGAACAAAGAAAATAATGGATACCGTGTGCGGATACAAGGACGTTAGAAATACAAGGTAAGACAAGATTTATTTAGATTTAGAAATTTATAATGTAATTTGTGGAATGATTTAGAATTTTATTTCGGACTTTAGAATACTTTTATCGTTAACTTAGCTTCCTTCAGACAATTGTATTCATCAAGTGGTGTACGATCTTGGTCATCGGGATGGTCGGCTCGGCAATGAGAAGCTCGCAACGGCGACGACCCACGCCTCGACTCCCAGGACACGATGACATCGGCCGTCACTCTGGGTATTCTGTGGGAGGGGTCCCAGTTCAACTTTCTCCACTGAACACTTTCGTTCTCTACAGCTTTGACAAGAGGTAAGTGATCATTTATATTTCTTAATTGGATGAGAATTTAGAAATTAATGGACAGCGATCCGAAATTTAAATAATTTCCTTTGTCTTTTGGGTTGTTCTGTAGAAAGAAAACCTGACTTTGAAATGGATTTGAAGAAACATTGAAACCATTATGTTTCTGTGATGGAATTATGGACAAGATTAAAAACAAGAATTATAATAATTAATCATATGTTTATGTTTTTAATAATCTTTAGAATAAATAGGGCTTTAAGAAAATGAGTGTTTTTAAAATTTCGACTTGATGCTGTTTTTGAAAGTAATAACGTAACGAGTAATTTCATACTTTATACTTAAATTTTCTCCTTGCGGGCTCCCTGAGAAAGAGAGGGAATTATGGCTTTGGACATAATGTATTTCCTTAGAAAAGTAATTTTCATTCAACTGGATGTTTCTTTTCAATCTGCAGGAATCCTTTCATAAGAATAATCATTAGAGTGTTTCGAGAGAAAAATTTGACATTAACTGTTTAGAAGATAAATATAGAATTGTTATAACGAGTGATTAGAATGAATATACATCAGACTTGACTGATGAACTCCAGGAGGGGGCGGCTCGAGTTCCACTCCAACCTATAAGCTCGTATTTCGTCAGAACGGGGTAGCTCGCTCTTCTCTCTTTCACTATAACGAGGGTTGAGGAGGGGCGACTTCCAAGTCATCTCTCCTACAACGACTTCAGTCCGCACTTAATTCAAAAGGCGCGCATGTCGGGTGGGACTAATTTTCTTTACATTTAATAACAGGGAGGCCTCTTTATCACACAGCATATAATAGTTGATACTGGACTAGAAAGAAATTCTAATTCATAACCTGGGGCCCATGTAATCACAATTTATGTGGATTACTCTAACGGCGGGTAATCTTAACAACTCACAGTATTTCCACTGCTACATGGTTACGTTTCACGGGGAATTCATTTGAATTCCATCGGAAAACAGGGAATGTCCGCTTTAACCTTAATCTTAAGAAATATTTGGCAAGAACTGGCAAGATCTGCTCTAGAATTAGGTCCGGGTGCTTTTCTTTCATATAAGCACTATTGTCTGGATAAGATTATATAGACAGGCATCCAATTGAAACCATGTCAATAATTATATAAAATTAACCTTTTCACTAGGGGTGTTTTACGGGGACTTTAAAATCATCAGAAATATATCATTTCACGTGGCTCCCCAAGGATTTACTCATTTGGTAGGACCATCAGTAGTGGTCTACACCGAGCAAACTTGTAAAACACTGGTTTATTAGAATCAAAGAGTACGTAAATTGTTCCCCTTTATACTTGACATAAAGAGAAAAGTTTAAACGACTATGATTGAATAATTAAGAGACATAAATGTTTAAAACAATTGTTCTTCTAGGGTTTCAATGGTAAGTAAAGATCTTTAAATGAATTATTTCAGAAAGGAGGGATCACTTAGGGCTTTTTATTAAAACTATTAAAATGAACAAGCATAATCCAAATGAGACGGCACTATGGGTCAAAAGTATGACTGAAAATTCTTATTTATTATTCTATCATTGTGGATATCCAAAATAACAATAAGGCCCTTTTATAATACATCATTAGAAACCCTTTAATTTTAATAATTTACAAATACCTTATAGAACTCAGAATAGGATGAACTTAGGAATAAAATCGAGTTAGACCTTTAGGTAATATTTAACCCTATGGGAATAATTGATATTGGAAATTCTCAGGAAAGTGTAAATGAAATTATGTAATATTTATTATATGTTTATTGCCCATAGATTAAGTAAATAGTGACCCTCCAAGTTACATTTTAACTATGTATAGACCCTAGAACTTTCTCAAACATGCTCATCAGGAGCTGATAAGACACGTTGGAAGAATTAAATTGTTTATGAGTAAGAGCTGGTGAGGTGGAAAGAGTGTCAATCAGGGCGGCGACTACCGAGGCTTCGCCGGCGCTCATCGAACGAATGTTTTCATTCACGGGACGCTCTTCTCTTTCCACGGCTTCGTCTTCTGTACTTGAGTCGAAGACAACATTGACATCATCATTCTGGGAGTTCCTCTCCAATGCTTCAGTTGTTCTCTTATCTTGTACAGACGGTAATACCCATGGTATTTCGGGTGCGCTTCCTTGTGAACGCAACATGTACGGATGGGAGGGGGGTGCATTTACTGCTCTCCCGGTCTCATTACTTCCTCCCGGAGCGGGTGGTTGCCTCTCGGGCTCCACGATCGGTTCGTCTCTGGGCATCGCGGGGGGCGGTAGGAAAATTTCTTCCTCGGGACAAGTCGACGGCACCTGCGGTTCGGGCGGTGCGGCTTCTTTAGCTCGGGCTCGTCTTTCCCGGCGACGGGGCTCCTGTGGCAGGTCTCCTACCTTAGGCTTCATCCGATTTGCATGAACAACTTTAGTTTTGTTGGTTTTCACATGTTTGATCAGAAAATTGACCAGAGAGTACTGGTCAATAATCCTATAGGGTCCCTCATAAGTAGGGTGCAGCTTTTTTGTTAACCCTGGTTTAACCTGTGGGACTGCTAAATATACGAGGTCGTCAACCTTAAATGAATAAGGCTTGTGACGCTTATCGTGGTATTCCTTTCTCTTCTTATCCTGTTCTTCTCTGAATTTTTCTGCTAAGTCGAATGCATACCGGATGCGGGTTTCAATTTCGCATTCGTAATTCTTGTCAATGCCATAATATGGCCTTCTCGGCGTGGTGATGATGTCACCAGGGAGGATGGGATCTCTCCCGTAGAATAGCAGAAAGGGGCTTTCGCCTAAAGAAGAATGTGGACTCGTGTTATACGCAAACATACAGAACGACAGCCATTCTGGCCAGTCTCTTTGACTTTATTCGACATAATGACGTATCATCTGGATGAGGTTTTTGTTCATCCGCTCGACAATTCCGTTTCCGGCGGGATGATACGCTGTGGTGAACAGTTTTTTGATACCCAAAATCTTAC
>JAHWFO010108662.1:0-10117 GCA_023313115.1 Rhysida immarginata
TTTGCCCAGCTTCACTAAATAGTCTCTCCACAGGTGCACTACTTGGAGGAGAAGTATTATATTTCAAAAATAGATTCAAAACTCTCTTGAAGTTTTTTAATTGATCTAGTGAATGACTATTCTCTTCAAGATACCGTAAGCCTTCAAGCCTAGCACTGTCTGGTTGAATTCTATTGCTTTCTGTGTCAAATTCAAAAAAACAGTCTTTTTTATTAACCACAGAGGTATCTAGAGGAGATATCAAATCCTCTGAAGTATTGATTCTCTCTAAATCATCAAGAAAAATTGTCTGGGCTAGTAGTCTGTCTTCTTCATTTTGCAACCACCTTAACTTGAAGTACGGATGAGCCACAGCAGCAATAATATAAGTTTTATTGGTGTTGTAGGCTGTTTTAAAGTCATGAATCTCAGGAAATCTTTTCTTCAATCCTTCCTTAAGCGCTGTAATAAGTTCAGCTGTTTGCTTAGGGATAATGGAGTCTAGCCTTTTATTAATGGTAATAATTGATGGTAATATTGCACCAAAATATGCTGCAGAGCTCATTTCCCCTTGTAGTTTGTCCAAGGCATTTGCAAATGGCAATACAACTTGTAACCATTCACCTAAAAACTCTAATTCTTCTGGGTGAAACTTTGGTAGTTGAAGTTTTTCCATTGCTGTAGATATTTTAGCTCGAATCTCATACACCCTACTCAGACAGTCAAATTGCGAATTCCAGCGGGTGCAAACTGGTTTTGAAATGGTGTAGCCAGTTATTTCTTTAAAAATTTCTTGATCTTTGGCACTTCTATGAACTGCATTTGACACAGCAGAACACTTTGCCATAACCCCATTATACAATTTTTTATATTTACCACTGCCAACCATTCTCACATCAGTTGTACAGACAAGATTTAATTTGTGAGATGCGCATGATAAATGTGGTGACAGGTAAACAGTACTGGTTTCACTTTCATTTTTCAATATAACTTCCATATTTTCAAAACCAACATAATCATCATCTGGCTCTTTATCTTGTACTGAAAAGATATTGAAGGCCTTCACAAAATTAGAGCCAATGGGAGACCAGCGCCATTCTCGAAACCGGATTGGCTACTGTGTCCAGTAAAAGAACAATGATATGACGATATTCCATTGGTCTTCTCATTTAACCAACCATTTACCATCGAAGTACAATCGAGATTTCGATTTTTTTAAAAACCAAAACCATCGAAATTTCGATTGATCGATGAACAAAACATCGATGGATCGCACACTAGGGAGGTGTCAAACGAAAATAACGTATAATATTGAATAATTGAATTAATCCCTGTTTTTCCTTAAAGGCTAATGCTAATGCAAAGGTGATACAATTCTCAAAAAACAAGATGACCTCCAGTCGCGAAAAATTTTATATTCCAGGTACATAACAAATCATTTTTTTTATATATTACCTAATACTTATGTATAAAATTAGGTACAAATACTAGCTAAAATAGTATTTAAGTATAAGTATAAAGTAATTCCCTCAAAATGTACTTAAGTCTAAATACAAAGTATAAAGATAATACTTATACTTAGTATTTAAGTACAAAAATACTTAAGTATTCCACAACACTGTAAAACACAACAAATTACAGCACAACGTGTTCCACATGATGGCCATCATTTTCTTATACATCTTAAATCCCAAGATGGCATGTTCTACAGCTTTTGAAATCCCAAGTGTGCGGTGTAACGTGCCTTTTCGCAGCTTGAAAAGCGAAGACCGTTTTTTTTTGCTTATTTTTGGCTCCTCGTGCGAATCTTAGAGTTTTGTTAAATAATCTAGTAGATCGGCCTACTGGTAAGTCTATTTACACGAACGTTAATCACTTTTAGCTCCAACCAATGCTCCTATTCGAGGCGTGGTCTTATCTTCGGCAAATCAACCAAAGGTCTGTGCTTTTCTGCACTTATTTTTTTCTTTCCTAATTGATGGAAGGCTCTAATTTGGCTTCGTATTTTTTTTTTTTGGAGGTTAATGTGGCCCCCTCCAGTGGATCACGAATGAAAGGGTTCACTCGACGCCTTCTGAGGCGTTTAGTAAAAAGTCGGTACTGCCTAAACTCCCTATAGAAGTGAGTTTAAACACTAAAATATTTAAGTCTGGCCAGACGCAATCTAAACAGGAATATTTGCTTAGAGGCAGTTATCCATGTCGATAAGACTTATATTGAAGGTGTGAATATAAATTCCCCTTGAAGTCCTTTATACGTTTTATTTTTTCGAAGCTAAATAATTTGGAAATTTACTTCCGTTTGACAAGGAATTATTCCTGAGCACACAAAGACTGATTCGTGTTTTTTTTTAATTGCCTAGATAAAAGGTTACAGGATTGAATTTGAGTACCAAGTGAGAAACAATTATTATGGGTTTATTTAGATATCATTCCGAAAAAATATATTTTTTTGTCTTATTTTGTTCACTCGAAATGTGGTTAAAGTAATACATAAATGAATTTTCCTAGAAAGATAAGTATCATTTATTTGCTAAGATTTTCTAGTCACTAACAATTACCAAGAATGGGTAGTTTAAATTAACTCATTCTTGGTTGACAATAATTTTCTTCAAATTTTTCTTTTCTCGTGGTCTCAGGCATTTAAAAAATTTTTTTTTTGAAGATTGTGTTTGTAATTTATCGCGTGGCGTTCGCAATGTCGTGCTACCTCGAGCGTTTCATACGCATGCGTGAAAGAAAAATAATATTTTTGGTTTTTTCAGTTTTTTTTTTAGTTGGCAGTTTTTTTTAGTTTTGTTCGGTGGAGACAACAACAGCGGACAAGCTCGTCCGCATTTATTGGTCTTCTCTTTCTTTGGTTGCAGTTAGAATTGGACCAAAACATGTATCGGCCGTATTCTCAATATAGTACGTGAGTCATAGTCGGGGTATGACTTTATTCTTTAAGTTTTGTTGAGGTCTATTGCGACCTCAAGGATTTAGTGATCATCTGATGTTTCAAATTGCCGTCATGCGGACTTGATATGGAATGAAAAGCCAAGCGATATCCATTTTTAGTTAGAGATTTTAGCTACTAACCGACTATGATGGTGTTTGCCAACGTTATGTAACTCATCCGAAGACACAACGAGACATTTGACTTGACGATGTCGCCCCTACAGAGAAACTTGTTTCGCATTCGATGAAGAATTTGTGAAAAAGTAAGATTTGTTTTCTATTGGTTTATGGAACTCAAAATTTGTCCGATGTGATTTTGATGCCTAATGGAACGACCATCTGCGGAATCCATTGCCATTTTTCTTTTACCCTCTGGTTCTCCTTTGAATGTCTGTGTGAGTTAAACCTTCTTCACTTTAGGTACTTTAAGAAATAATTGGAATGGCCTTTGAACTTAAACTTTTTTTTTAACAAAAAATAACTTTTGATGTTTAGTACAGCATTTCATGCTATTTGGACTTTCACTCAACTCAGCGACTTTAAGTTTGACGTATTTTCCCTTTAATTTTGTGTTCTTTTCTTTATTTTCATGATTTTTTTGATGGAACTTGGAAATTACCTATGTTACTTTTATTCTGACTTTTTTTTCATTATTTTATTTCTTTAATCCTTACTTTTAGGAACCTAAATGAATTCTTCCTCGTCACAGCAGAAAAGTTACCTGTGTGCCCTTTAGTGTTGTTTTCCCTCCGTTTGTTTTTTCTTTTCTCCTTTGGTGTAGTAAATTGTGGCTGTGCCCCTGTTGACTTCAGTCTTATTTTTGCGTGACAAGGTAAGTAAACTGTAATTTGTGGAAAATTTGGCAACTTCAGCTTTTGTTTATTTGGTATTTATTTAATTTTTTTTTCTTCTAATATCAACTAAACCTTTAATTTTTTTATATCAATTTTTTTGGATTTGCTGGTTATTCCCAATCTCTCTCTCGCATTCAGCGGCCTTAGTTCATCAGCGAACTTTTCACCAACCAACTTCAGCCTGATTCCCCTCAATCTTCCTAGGACTGTATGGAGCTGTTCCTTTTCCCCAGTCACGTGGTTTACTCGACTTTAGTTCTTTCTTTTATGTTAATTATCAATCATCTAAGTGCCCTTTTTCTTTTTAATATTTATCTATTGTAATTTTTTTTTTAGTTCCAAGCATTTATTCGATGTGTTTTTTTTTTTTGAACTATCTATTCGCCTATCCAGCTTAGTGAAATCCTTCGTACTGGACTTTCTTCGGCTGATCAAGACTTATCGGCGTTGTTCCACTCCTTTAGCACTACAAATTCGATCATCGTTGGGATCTTCGCAATTTTATCTTCGGAAAAAAAGGAACTCGTCAGAAGAAGTCCAATAGTGTCTGATTAATCAACTATGTATTCTTTGTTTGATTATACCTTTTTTTTTCCATCTCTAAAAAAAGTAATTGGGAAAAAATAAAAAGCAACAAAGCTGCTTGGAATTAATTTTTCTTTATTTCATTTAATCACAGATTTCATTTTAGGTTAATAAAGATTTAAAAAGGAATTGAAAACCTAATTAAGCTAATTTTTGTGCCTTCTTGGCGGTAAATAACAGATTTTAGTCCTTTCATTTCATAATTTAGTTTACTTAACGGTAATTAAAGTAATCCCTCGCCTTGGTTGTAAGCGAGACATGTAATTTTGGGGTTTAGAAGAATAGTAAAGGGTTGTGGGTTTCTGTAGCTGTGCGTGTCACTGAAATGGCATGCTACAGCGACGAAATGTTGCGCACGTGACATGGAATGCAGTCCTAACATCAGGTGAATTTCTTGGATTGTCACGACATATCAGATGTTTCAAATGCCCCCCTGGAGTAAGGTCTAGGGCTCGGGCAGGCCACACAAGACCGACGTGATGGCTGATGACACGCTCTTCTGTAAAACATCGTCTAAGAACATCCTTAGCACTCAGTGCAATGTGTGGAGGAGCTCCATCTTGCATAAAGAACAATCTGACGGGATTACAGAACCGCGACAGTTTCGTTTTCTGACAGAGAAGCATGTCACTGGACCTTTAGAACTTAACTCCTCGAAGAAGTACGGGGCAAGAATAAATGATGCCGTTAATCCACACCATACTGTTACTTTTGGGGAATGCAACGTAACCTCTAAGAAATCCATAAGAAAGTGGAGGATTTTGTTTCCCAATTGCAGTTATGTGTATTTACTGCGCCGTCCAAGTGAAAATACGGTTCGTCTGTCCAGAGGATATTCCACGGCCATTCTGCATCGACTTCAACGCGTGCAAGAAACAAGTGAGAACTGGAGTCGATCGTTGCAAACATGTGGAAGCATCTGCTGCACAAGTGAAAATTTGTATGGATAATATCGGAGAATATTCCACATGATCTTATGGACAGTTCAACGTGGCCTATGCAACACCTGTGCTACATGCCGGACAATGATGTTACCGTGGGAATTTGCAGCTCTGTCCACTTCCACCTGAAGCGAAACTCCTCTGGGTTTTCTTCCTCTGCCAGACAGACTGAAAATGATCCTGTTTCTTCAAATTTCCTTATCATTTTACGAAGGTTTTCCACATTCATGGACCTTTTCGCATCCTCTTCAAAGTCCGAAATTTCCGTAGAGCGGAATGACTGTTTCGGTAAAACAATTTGACAAATCACGCGCGATCTCGTAAACTCAACGTCATTGTGGGTGGCATACATATTGAACACAGAATCTCCGCGAATGTTCCTCGGTTTTATACAGTAGATAACAGCTGATGCGTGACGGCACATAAGTTTCCACTTTTACTACAGGTGTACAACGTAAAACACCCTCTGGTGGCGAAATTCGTATATAATTTTTATCTTCACCGAAACAAATTCCGATCCTTTGATTACATCCTGAAAAGTTCACACCGTTCTAATGTTTGGTTTCGCCTGTACGCAGCTTTGCAATAAGGTCCTTTAATTATGGACATCCTGTATAATACTATCATGGTTTGGTGTTAAATTTAATTATACTTCCCCATGCTTCTAAGTAAGTTCCATCACGATTTCCTTCACACGATTTTCTGAAAACCACACACAGCCATCTCTGAAGAGTAAGGAGTTAGGATGAAAATGCGTAATGCTCTTCTTGGTTAAGAAACTGTGGAAGGTTATCATAATGCATCTGCCAGTTTTGTGAGCCTCACAAGATCAGTCTCATGCGATAAGCTGCTTCACGAAGGTGACGGAAGGCATCCTGGTATTTCTTTAAATAGGCTAAATGCTTATCCTTCTGGCGCAATCTCCTTGTAAACTATGACCTGGCACTCAAAGAAAATGATCATGATTCTGAAGACGCTGTATTCTTGTTGTTTTTGTTTCCTTATTCGCAAAAGATTTCGGTTTTCAACGGAAATATACATTTTGACCATCCCTGAATCCATTTTGACGTCTTTATGTACGTGCGTGTGGGTGTGTGTGTGTGATTGTGTGTGTGTGTGTGTTTCTCGCATTTCTCCAAAACGACTACCCCAGAATCTGCAAATTTTGTTTCTAGGGTTGTAACATATAATTGTGCACCTCCCATTTTGATTGCAATCGGCTGGGCCAAACATGTTTTATTGTGGTCTTCACAAGAGATTTCCTTTCATGTCTATGGAGTTTTGATTGCGTGGAGCAGTTTTTGACGTCGGAGTTTGACTGTTTGACGTCAGAGTTTGAAGAACTCTATTTGATGAACTATATTTGAAGAACTTCATTTGAATTTCAGAAACTGCTGCCAAAATTTGTTTCTACATTTCGAGTTTTTAGCCAATAAGGAGAGAGGCGGAAATTCGTGTCTAAAGAATAATAATGAGAAATATTTCCCATAATAAGCATTCAATTCAGTTTTTTACAAGGGTGTCCCTTGGTTTCCACAACAGATTTTTTTAGGTGTTATCAAGGATGGATGCTTCTAATTTGATGAATACGCTTTGGTTTGTGACAAATGTTGATGCAATTTCGTTGCGCCCCATGTACCATCATGTGATTTGTATGACAGAACGATGCACACATTTCACACAATCTCACACAGAGGTTGTCTAATATTTGGCGCAGATGGCAAGCTCGCCAAAATTCAGGCATGCGCATGAACATTTCGAGCATGAATTTGCGCAGAGATGTTACGCTATTATTATGACTTTCTGTGATAAAGAAATTTATATAGATTAAGGAATCTCCAAAAAGCTGGAGAATGTGATTGTGAAAATTATCTTCATATCACAAGTTGTGAAAATATTGTTTTATAAACTGGTAAATTATGATGAATAATTGTGGGTTTTTTCATCTGCTGAACATAGTAGAATAAACATAAAGGAAATCAATAAAAATCAATAAACATAAATAAAAAGAAACTAAAAAGAGAAGAACGACGAGATCTTTCATTCTGGCCTCAGGACATCTTCAGGTCATCTGGCTTGGTTTAAAGTTTAAGGGCCCGCCCCTTCTTCTTGGACATTTCCCGGTGTTGGGTGTCAGGTGAGAGTTGTAGCTTTTGCGGGGGGTGACTGACCGGGGGGGGGGGGTGAAATGGGCTGTGTGGTATGGAATCAGGAGGTAAAAATGTAAACCAAACGAAAGTAATCGAATTTAAAATCAGAATAAATATTGAAATGAAATTAGATCTAATTATATAATTACTACCAAATTTAGGTGGATTTGATAAGACAATAAATATTGAGATGAAAGTAGATTTAATGATAAAATTAATTGCCAATTTGGGTGGATTTGATAAGAGCAATTTGCCAAATTATTATCTTTTTTATGTAAATTGATTCTTTGATCACTCTTTGTTTAAAATTTTGCTATATCTTTAATAAATACTACCTGGTTCCATGCCGCTGGGTGATCATTTGTGTAAGCATGGAGAGCAATGGGATTGTTCATATCTTTTATTCTGCATGCTTTTTTATGTTCTTGTATATTTTTTCTAATTGTCTTTTTGTCTGACCTGGGTACGACTTGTTGCACTTGAAGCATGGTGTATTGTAAATGAGTTCTGATTTTTTTCAGGACTGGAGGTGATGTGTTTAATTTGACTAGGCTGTTGAAAAAAGAGTTTGGGTTGCGAAATACTGGTAGGACTTCGGTATCATTGAATAATTTTTAATATCACGATTTAATTTATAATGGTATTGAAAAGAAGATTTAATTTTTTCTTTTTGTTGTCCATTTGCTTATTTCCCACAGATTCATATTTTTCCTATTTGGACTGTGGAAATATTCGTTAACGCATTTTGTCAGAATCTATTTTGGATAGCCGTTTTTTCCAATATTATCCAAAACATATCTATTTGTTTTTGAATATTGACAGGAGAGCAGAGGTTATATATGCGAGATAGACGATTTTTAATGATGTTCATTTTGTGGTGGTAAGGTTGATAAGAGTTATAGTTGATGTTTATGGAACCTTGTGTGGGTTTTTTGTATAACTCAAATATCATCCTGTTATTGTGGCGAGTGATTAAAAGATCTAGAAAAATGAGCTGGTTATTACTTTTTGCGGTTGTAGTGAATTCGAAGGAGGAATTAGATTACAAATGATCGACGCTGTTTTGAATATTACAGTCTTTTTTGATTATTAAGATATCATTTACATTTTTTGAATAAAGGAAATTGCAGTATGGTATTAGAATTTTTTCCAGATATTGGGCTAATTTGTATGTGGCGGAATTTTTTGTCGAGATTATAGGACTTGTTTTATTGTTTTTATATAGTTTTGGAATTGAGATGAAATTATTAGGAAGGGAATTATTTGGTCCCAAATTGTTGTAAGTGCTGTCGTCAATCATTTTACATTTTCTCCATTTTAAGAGCAGATTGATTGTTTTGTTCAGGAAGTATTTCGACTTATCTTGTAGTTCTGACTGAAAATGTGTATAGTTATTAATAAATTCCATATATTCTTTATTATGTTGAATGACTATATTTTTGCCTTTATCTATAGGGAGGAATGTGAAGGTCTTCTTCCTGAATGAATCGTTTTAGCCTTTTTAATAATTTAGTCTTTCTCCTGAGTTATTCTTTTAAGGAGTTGTGTGTCGTGTTGTTCGATGAAGCTAACTTGTGTGTACTGAATGTTACCTTTTTCCTTATCGTTTCTTTTTTGTTTTCAGGAATTTTTGTTAAAGCAGCTTCTATATCAGCTATATACAATCAATAATATTCAGTGAGGCAGGCAGTTTGAAATTCAGACCTAATGAAATAAATATCAGTTGCAGGAAATGGTGGGGGATGTCAATGTCGGTGAGATTAGTAACGTTATTCTGGTCGTTTTGGTTTAGCAATTTGCGGACTTTATCATTTTCATTTTGCTTAAGTTTGTTTTTAATTCATTACATTTATTCCTGACATAGTCTAAGATGAAACGTAAGCAATCAGGATCTAATTTATTGTTCAGATGGCACGTGTTTTATTTAATGACGTTTTCAGACGATCCAGTGTTAAATATTGTTGTTTAATATTGGCTTTTACAATATTTATTTCCGCCTTATTGATGATATTTTTATGCCTATGTCGCTGGTTCTGTAATTGATTTTTGCATAATTAGGTATTTTTCTATGCGAAAGTAGAAACTTATTAAATTCCAAATGTAACTTGGTGCAGTAGTGATAATTATATATTAATTATGATGAATAGCACTCCTTTAATTAAAAGAAGACAATAAATTAAAAAAATAAATAATAAAAAACAATGAAAAAGTCACCCAAGTAAAAGTTTAAGGACGAAATATAAATGAAACACAGGACTTGTGAAGAAACTTAGATGAAACACAGAAGAGATGAAGATCCAGTGAAGAAACGTTACACGAACACAGGGAAGTACACAGGTTACAGATGAAGAGGGTCTATGATGGAAGTTCGATGATTCGTAATACATAAATGTCTAACTTGAATAACGTTTTCGGGATTTTTTTCCCATCCTCAGTATTAAAGTTTTTTGAATGAATGGGAGATATAATAATAAAAAACAAAACAATGCAGTCTAATACAATGTGTGATATTATGATTATTTTGATTGTTGTGATCAGGATTGTTGAGTGCAAGGGAAGTGATATTATATTTTTTGTAGTAATTTCCATTTATTATTTTTGAGAAATAGAGATTTTATAATTAAAACTTGTGTAATTTGTATTTGCATGAAACTAATGAATATTTTAGT
>JAHWFO010108664.1:0-10018 GCA_023313115.1 Rhysida immarginata
ACCATTGGAACTTTCAATGCTAAGATATGACATGTAATATATCAAACGACTCATAACAAGGTGCCATGAGTGAATATCACGAGAAAATAATGATAATGATTATTGGTTTAGTAGCACGTGCCCTAATGGTGTCCTATGGCATGATATGGTACCATTGGAAGTTTCAATTCTAACACATGGCATGTAATATATCAAACGACTCGTAATAACGTGCCATGAGTGAATATTACGTGTAAATAATAATAATAATTATCGGTTTAGTAGCACGTGCCCTAATGGTGCCCTATGGTACCATATGGTAACCTTGGAACTTTCAATGCTAAGATATGGCATGTAATATATCAAACGACTCGTAACAACGTGCCATGAGTGACTATCACGAGTAAATAATGATAGTGGCAATTGGTTTTGTAGCACGTGCCCTAATAGTACAATACAGAATTTATAGAACTTTTAATGCTAAGATATGGCGTGTAATATATCAACCAACTCCTTACGCGTTATTAGATATTTTGTTATCCATAGCTTATTTGAATCAAGAGTATAGTACTCTTAGGCTTAATGGTATTTAAAACTCATTACTAATTAATTTATTAGTAGTTAATCGCTTGCTTCAATAAGAGTTTAGTAATTTAATATGAAAATCTAATAGATGCTTACACATAACGCTTCAGCAATTGAGGCTCACTTCGTTTAACATTATGTGAGAATTCTTACAAATTAAAGAACTTTTATTTTTTTAAGTGTATGAGGAATAACTTCACTCTCCATTTACCTTTCATTCTTCAAGTTTATTCTTTTAAATTCTCTCTATACGTTAGCCTATTTAAATAGTAATTTACAATTTAGTTTTCATATTTATTTATTTACTCTCAAGTGTTTTAAAATGTTGGTTAATTCTATATATCCATGTACGATGCTATAAATAGAAAATGTGCTCCCTTTATCCGCTTTGGCGGTAAAATCATTCTTGTTCTATTTAGTCTCAGTAAATTTCACCGCAAATTGCGTGCGTGATCGTGTGCTCTTTTCTGCTCTCGTAAAAGTGGCGCTCTCTCTCGGATTTTTGCGTAAGCTTAAGATTTCAGCTTACAGTGTGGGCTTCTAAATTTTAGCGACGGATAACTCGGAATTTGCATAAGAAATTACATTGAAAGTATCTGCTGCTGTGTCGTGAACATTTCGTTAAGTTTTATGTTTATTTTCCGCAAGTTTTAACGAATCTCTGAATTAGTATGAGCTTTGGTATACTAAAGTAAACATATACCAATTTCACTTACCTTGGTCGCATGATCAGTTATCGCGCGATGTGCTGATAGTTAACATCAACCCTGTGTTCACATTAAAAAGATAATACGTAAGTACATTTTACAATAAATATAAATTACGTAAGTCCCTTCATATAATGGCATTATTATTTAATTAAAATATATAGTATAAAGAATGAGAATTGTGAAGGAAATGAACGAGTCGTCAAGTGTGGCTATCGCACGACTGCTTTCATTGCCGCCATGTTTTAGTTTCTGTTGAGGTTTCGATTTAGCGGGTATAGGTTTCGATGTCATCCCGTGACGTCAAAATACGCTTGCGCAGTAAGGCAATTTTTACTACTTCCGGCAAACTGACCCCCACCTTGTTCTAGATCACCTTGGAATTAACCAACATTTTAAAACACTTTAGATAAAGTATATAAACATGAAAACTAAATTGTAAATTACTATTTTAGTAAACAAATGTATACAAAGAATTTTAACGAATAAACTTGACGAACTGAAGGGTTAAATGGAGAGTGAAGTTAGGCTTTATATATCTGAACAAATAAAAGTTCTATAATTTGTAAGACATTCCCACTTAATGTTAGACGAATTGAGCCTTAATTGCTGAAGCGTTATGTTTAAGCATCTATCATTTTACATATTCAATTACTAAAGTGTTTCTACGTGATCATTTACTATTGAAGCCAGCGATTAACTACTACTATTTAGCATTATGTCTCACAGTATTTAGTTTTATATACCATTAAGCCAGAGGTAACATATAGCACCATTAAAACATATACTACTAAACAATTCTGACTACCATTAATTACTCGTTATATTCGCTCAAGAAACGTCGATACAATTGTTTGATATATTACATGCCATATTTTAGCACTGAATGTTCCAAAGGTAACATATGGTATAATATGGTCCCATTGGGCACGTGCTACTTAACAATTTTCCACTATTATTATTTACTCGTTATATTCGCTCATGACACGTTGTTACGACTTGTTTGATATATTACACGCCATATCTTAGCATTAAAAATTCCAATGGTACCATATGGTTTCATATAGTACCATTAGGGCACGTGCTATTTAACAAATTCCCACTATCATTATTTACTCGTTATATTCGCTGATGAAACGTCGTTACGACTTGTTTGATATATGACATGCCATATTTTAGCATTGAAAGTACCAACGGTAACATATGGTATCATATGGTTCCATTAGGGCACGTGCTACTTAACAATTTCCCACTATCAATGTTTACTTGTTATATTCACTCATGAGACGTTGTTACAAGTTGTTTTTATATATTACATGCCACATCTTAGCATTGAAAGTTCCAATACCATAAGGTATCATATAGTACCATTAGGGCACGTGCTACGTTACAATTTCCCACTATCATTATTTAATCGTTATATTCATTCATGACTCGTCGTTACGAGTTGTTTGATATATTACATGCCATATCTTATCATTGAATGTTCCAATGCTACCATATGGTTCATATCGTACCATTGGGGCACGTGCTACTTAACAATTTCCCACTATCATTATTTATTATCTATATTCACTCATGACACATTGTTACGAGTTATTTGATATATTACATGCCATATCTTAGCATTGAAAGTTCCATTGGTACCATATGGTACTATTAGGCACGTGCTAGTAAACCAGTTACCATTATCATTATTTACGCGTTATATTCATTCATGATACATCCTTACACTTACACGTGCCACTAGACCAATATCTGCTATCAATAGTTACTCTTATATATTCGTTCATTAGACGTCGTGACGATTTATTTTGTATATTATATGCCATATCTGGTTAGAGGAAATTTTACCATTAGAGTACCTGCCATTAGAGCACGTACCTATTCTAGCTATCTTAGGTACGTACTTGTTCAAACTCTGTCCCATATTAATGGATTGGTGAAAACGGAGTGTAAAAAAGTTAATTCGTTTTCTAGTTATCGTAATAAATAATTAGCTCCCTACGAATAATAAAATTCTTTTGATTTAGAGTCCGTTCTGCCCTTTCAATTATCGTCAATCACGGGCATCCTGCACGCGCACAATCTCATTAACATTTTGACCACGGGCAGAGCCGAACCTATATGCTCATTACGCATTTTTCCCAGTGCAATTGTACTGATTTCAGCTATCTTCGAACTAAGTTTATCAATTGGCCAAACAGTATTTAATAACATTATATTCGTTCATGACTCTTCGTTACGAGTGGTTTGATTTGTTGCTTACTATATCTTAACATTGAAAACTTCTAGAGCGTGTGCCATTGTTCCAATTTCGACCATCTTCGAACTAAATTTATCAATTGGCTAAACAGTATTTAATAACGTTATATTCGTTCATGGCTCATCGTTACGATTTTTTTGATATGTTACTTACTATATCTTAACATGGAAAAATTTCGGAGGGGTATCATAATTGTACAATTAGAGCGCGTGCTTCTGTACCAATTTCGACCATCTTCGAACTTATCCGTGCCATTTCCCATATCTATCGATTGGTGAAAACAGATTTTTAAGATCTTTCATACTTTCCGAGAAAATCGAGTTACGGACGGACGGACGGTCGGACAAGGCCAAAACATAAAGCACCTTTCGGTACTTAATAAACCATTAATGAATGATACAATCAAGTACCGAAAGGCTAAATGAATACTACTATATAAACCAGTGAAGAACTGCGTTGTTTATATATTCCACCCGAAAAACTTCTAATTTGTAGTTTGTGTATATTTGAAATGAAGAAACTGGTCGTAACGGAGGAGTGTGCAATCAATACCGCTTAGAGAGAAAGCATGTTCAAGGAAAAATCTTACGTTGTTGCCTCCTCTACGGTAGAGACAATTTCGGACTTAATATTGGTAGAAATACGATTTACATTACCCGTGCAAATTAGCACCAACAATGAGTGAAATATAAAAATGAAAAATTAAATTGTATTCGTTCGTGAATCGTCATTATGAAATGATATCTATGCAATTTACCTATCCTTTCCTTTTCCTGTCCGTTTTCCTATCCGTTCATTCGTTTCTTACATTATGAATTCGTCGACAAAACGCACAACTCGCTTCTATTGTTTGCAAATAGATGCGACGTTTATATGCATTCTGTTCAGCACTTTTCTTCCTTGTAATTGTGAATAAATTGTGAATAAATTTCAACCAACTTTTAATATGTCTAAATTTCTTATTATCTCTTTCGAAAGTATTCCTACATCCTTTTTTATTGTTTGAAATCGAACGACTGCACGCTAATGAATCAGACGCGAGCTAACGAACGCGCGCAACCTAACGAAGTATGCACGTGCTACAACAATGCCTTCGTAACGGGTGAATGTTCCAAGCTGGCGTTAACAATGCTCGAAGAGTCCAAATATTTTATTTAGATATTTATTTATTTATTTATTGACGGGAAAACCTATTTAAAAAAGAAATATTAAATATAATCATAAATACAAAACAAAAACAAAGAAAGAGGAAAAGATAATGACATAAATAAAGCAATAAAATCACTAACGAAATAAATTAACAAAAATAATTTTACCGCCAAAGCAGATAAAGGGAGCACATTTTCGTATTAAAGCATCATACATAGATATATATAGATTAACCAACATTTTAACACACTTTAGAGAAAATATATAAACATGAAAACTAAATTGTAAATTACTATTTAAGTAAACAAATGTATAGAGAGAATTTAAAAGAATTAACTTGAAGAACTGAAGGATTAAACGAAGAGTGAACTTATTCTTTATATATTTGAACAAATAAAAGTTCTATAATTTGTAAGACATTCCCACATAATGTTAAATGAAGTGAGCCTTAATTGCTGAAGCGTTATGTATAAGCATCTATCATCTTTTCATATTCCATTACTAAAGTGTTTCCACGTAATCATCTACTATTGAAGCAAGCGATTAACTACTACTATTTAGCATTATGTCTCACAGTATTTAGTTTTATATACCATTAAGCCAAAGGCAACATATACCACCATTCAAACATGTACTACTAAACAATTCCGACTACCATTAATTACCCGTTATATTTACTCATGAGACTTTGTTACGAGTTGTTTGATATATTAATTGCCATATCTTTCCATTGAAAATTCCAGCGTTAGCATATAGTACCATCTGGTACCACTAGGCCACGTGCTACTAAAGCAATTCCCACTATCATTATTTACGCGTTATATTCACTCATGAGAAGTTGTTACGAGTTGTTTGATATATTACATGCCATATCTTAGCATTGAAAGTTCCAACAGTACGATATGGTATCATTTAGTACCATTAAGTCACGTGCTACGCAACCATTTCCCACTATCATTATTTACTAGTTATATTCATTCATGACACGACGTTATGAGTTGTTTGATATATTACATGCCATATTTTAACATTGAAAGTTCCAATGGTACCATATGGTACCTTACATTACCGTCAGGGCACGTGCTACTTAACCATTTCCCACTATTATTATTTACTTGTTATATTCACTCATGACACGTTGTTACGAGTTGTTTGATATATTACATGCCATATTTTAGCACTGAAAGTCCCAACAGTACCATACGGTACCTTACATTACCATCAGGGCAGTGCTACTTAACCATTTCCCACTATCATTATTTACTTGTTATATTCACTCATGACACGTTGTTACGAGTTGTTTGATATACTACATGCCATATTTTAGCATTGAAAGTTCGACTGGTACTATATGGTACCTCACGTTACCATTAGGGTACGTGCTACTTAACCATTTCCCATTATCATTATTTACTTGTTATATTCACTCATGATACGTTGTTACGAGTTGTTTGATATACTACATGCCATATTTTATTATTGAAAGTTCGACTGGTACCATATGGTACCTCACATTACCATCAGGGCACGTGCTACTTAACCATTTCCCATTATCATTATTTACTTGTTATATTCACTCATGACACGTTGTTACGAGTTGTTTGATATATTACATGCCATATTTTATAATTGAAACTTCCAACGGAACCATATGGTATCATATGGTACTATTAGGCGCGTGCTAGTAAACCAATCACCACTATCATTATTTACGCGTTATATTCATTCATTATACATCCTTACACGTACACGTGCCACTAGACCAATATCTGCTATCACTAGCTACTCTTATATATTCTTTCATGAGACGTTGTGACGATTTATTTTGTATATTACATGCCATATCTGGTTAGAGGAAATTTTTAAGGGCGTATCGTAATGTTACCATTAGAGCACGTGCCATTAAAGCACGTATCTATTCCGGCTATCTCACGTTCATACTTGTTCGTGCTCTGTCCCATATTAATGGATTGGTGAAAACAGAAGTAGAAAAAAAGTTAATTTCTTTTCAAGTTATCTTAATAAATAATAAGCACCTTACAAATAATAAAATTCTTTTGATTTAGAGTCCGTTCTGCCCTTTCAATAATCGTCAATCACGTGCATCCTGCACGCGCATCATCTCATTAACTTTTGGAGCGCGCGCTGAGCCGAACCTATATGCTTATTACGCGTTTTCCCCAATGCGATTCTACCGATTTCGGCTATCTTCGAACTAAATTTATCAATTGGCTAAACAGTATTTAATAACGTTATATTCGTTCATGGCTCGTCGTTACGAGTGGTTTGATATGTTACTTACTATATCTTAACATGGAAAAATTTTTGGGGGGTATCACAATAGTACAATTAGAGCGCGTGCCACTGTACAGATTTCGACCATCTTCGAACTCGTCCGTGCCATTTCCCATATCTATCGATTGGTGAAAACGGATTTTTAAAATCTTTCATACTTTCCGAGAAAATTGAGTTACGGACAGACGGACGGACGGACGGACGGACAAGGCCAAAGCATAAAGCACCTTTCGGTACTTAATAATACAGGGTGATTCAGAAAGGTAGGTCCAGAATGAAATACCATGTACAGTTTGTAGCGGGGAACAAACCTTTTCCGATATACATGGTTCCGGAAATGCATCCTTACAGAGATAATGCCATTTGTACGAGGTAGGAATGACATTACAGTAGGTGTTAAAAATATCGACCTTGAGCCTCGATGTAGGTGTTTAGTCTGAGGACGAGATTCTCGCGAACTCTGGTGAAGATGTCCGGATAATCACTGACTTCTGCATACGCTATTGGTAAATCCTTTCCGCTTCAGTAGCATTACCCTGTGCCTCGCCGTAGACGAGATGCATGTCCGCCAGCTCCGCATTAGTCAAGCGTTCCATTTTACGACAATGGAGTTACACGTTTCGTTTCCTGTCTTTTAAAGGAGAGAATACGAACAATTTACATGATTAGATTCTAATTTACATGGACCCTAACATTGCTGTCCGGGTAATGCACATCCATTCCTACCTCGTGCATTTTCTCTGTAAGGATACATTTCCGGACCCATGTTTATAGGAAAAATATTGTTCCCCGTTAACGGTACATAGTATTTCATTTTGACCTGCCTTTCTGAAGCACCCTGTATACATTACGAGAAATTCCACCCGTCGCATGACGTGTGTCAACCGTACAGGTTGAAGAAGAAAGAAACTATAGTGGAGCATCAATGGTGTTCAAAACTTACATTTTGCAACAATATAGGCTACTGTTCATTTGCATATAAAATAAATTGGGCTAATGCGAGTCGGACTCGCGCATCGAGGGTTCCGTACTACTATATAATATATTTACCAAAACATGCCATGTTCTGGAGGGTGTGGCACTGTGTTCTCGATTTCGGCTTTTATAGACATACAAGCTGAAAACCCGGCGTCGCCCGGGACTTTACTTATCCTCTTGTTGGGTTGACCTGCCTCAGATTAAAATATCCATTTTCACCACCGGGAAATATCACTGGATACTTTAGATCTCATCTTTCCTTCCAAGTTTCACTTGCCCCTGACGTAGAAATTCTTATACCCTCCTGCTCTAGACGAAGCTCCCGTAATTCAGATGTTTCCGATGCCCATCTGTCCTTTAGCTGCAGAGTTTCCTGACCAATACTCATTCTTTCTCTTTCCTTTTCAAACACACAAGCCAATACACAAACTATTGTCAATCGTCTGGACATTGGTTAGAGGGCTCAAGGGAGACACGTGTTTCTCCTTTGCCTCCTCGATAGACACTTTCCTATCCTTATCTCTGCTATACTCATTTTATGTTCAATAGCATAAAACGAATATTTTGTCATTGCATCATAATTTTATGCTCATTCCATCCTATCCTATGCTCGAGTTTTTGAAAACAAAGTTTGGAATTTGATAGATCTGCTCACGAAATGTCAAATATTGGCGAGACTCAGTGGCTTTTACGTACATCTTTTACTGTGGCTAAAAAAAAAATTGCGTCCCAACCAAATTGACGATATTATTACTGCATAAATTCCTGATGTCAACAGTGACAAAAAACTACACGACACAGTTGTCAAAAACATGATCCATGGGCCATTCGGGCACCCGTGCATGGAGGACGGGAAGTGAACCAGGAAGTACCCCCGGACGCTACTGATGCTATTTATCTCCAATCTTACAAAATTTGAATAAAACCATGCGTCAGTACCTATTCACAAAGCAAAAAATAAAATAAATCATTAGATGGACAGTGAGGGTTTTAATGGTACGCCTATCTCAGCTGTTCGAATTAATGATGAAAAATAGGAAAGAAAATCCGAATTGCAAAGCAAATTGAATTCCGTCAGAATAGCCAAAACGTATAAATATCAATACGAAACCAAGCAAATTAAACAAATCTAAACCTGTAAAACACAGAAGATAAACATCAATAATTATATATACAGATAACCCCTTAGGGCCTAGATCAGACGTGTCCGGCGCGTCAAACAATAACGCTAAGGTGAAGTTCGGCAGACACGATCTAAAGCGCGTTTTAAACACAGTTTATTTCTTATATTGTGGTTTTAAAGTTAACGCAGTAATATCGATTGACAAAGTTCAGAACTAAAGTGTTATTATGGTAAAATTAAAGTTATTAGGTTTGGTCACTTCACAAATTATTGGGCAAACCTATCCAAAAAGGGGTTAACAGTATGGTAGATATCTCTAATTTATCAAATCGCTATTTGCCTTTTCTTTAAGCCACTGTTTTAAACTATGTTGAATAATAAAAATGCTATGTAATGGCGTGGTCTTTTAATCCTCTGGTCTGTGCACTCGCGCGAATTCCATTTGTTGGAGGCGAACAACTGAACTTTTGTATTTACTGAAGAGTCGATTTTTGCCCCCTCTATTGCATGACTTTGGCTATAGCCCAAACTTAATAATGTATTTTAAGCTTAACAATGCATTACGCGTTCAGCAACAAATACTTAACATTAGCTGACAGTTTTGTTAGGTTGTACCATCGTTAAAATACATTGTTAAGTTCGGGCTGTAGCCAAATTCAAGCAATAGAGGAGGGTAAAAATCGACTCTTCAGTAAAAACAGCAATCCAATTGTTGACTCTAACAACGGAATTTGCGCGAGTGCACAGATCAGAGGATTAAAAGACCATGTTAATACTAACGAGATATGACAACCATTGTTGTTTGATGTAATGCGCAGATTTGTTTGTGCAGTTGTATTTTATCCTACTACATCAGATGGCAGCCTCACGAGGCTAACGAGAAATACAGGCTCCGGCACTGAAAAGTCACCTGACCAAGATAGGTCTATTAACAAT
>JAHWFO010108667.1:0-24132 GCA_023313115.1 Rhysida immarginata
AGATTCCGACTACCTGTGCAGCGGGGGGGGGGGGGGGGGGCGGAAAGTGTCTACTTCAAACCCTTTCCCGGATAGTACGTTAACTCAGGTACAAAATAACTATGGTCTTGGTGTCATTAGCTACATTTGGATTTTTTTACTTTTGTCCGATTTTGAAAGCAAAATGCTCGTTAGTGCGTAGCAAGGTAGTTGACATAGTATGTATACACAACAGTGAGGAGATGTTTGCGCAAATCCTTATTACCTATCCTTTTTCTGAAAAGGTGTCGCCACGCGAAGTTTCAAAGAGGCGAACAGGAAAAAGTAACGTGTGACCTGATGGCGTTGAAAAAATTATACATGATGGAGGAAAATGCTTTTACTATAAATCTTTCTTCAATTTTTTCATATGTGGGTATTGCCAATAAAAGAAGGGAAAGGAGTTCTGAAGGCCAATCACGCCATTTTTTGTGGTTATACTTTCGAATCGGACTTTCAAATACACGTCACTGCACTTTGTTTACAAACAAGTGCGCTGAATGGTATGTTACGCAAGATACGATGCAGAATAGGAAACTTTTCAAAAGAGGCCAACTTTCTTATAACATGTAAAGTCGGATGCAAAAAGGTTTTTACCTGCTCCGTAGGAACTGAGGTTACCGCATATTAATCGGTTACTTTTACTGAGAGTCAAGGCAGGTTAGACCGGACTTTTCCTTCTGAATGAATATAGGGTAGCAGGTATACCTTTGGATGTGCTATGATTTAAGTCTAAACCTTTTTGCACCCGACTGTAAAGCCGAAATGAGCGAAAAATGCATAGCTACTTTGCTTTATATCAACCGCGAGGGAGCAACATCTTGGAAAACTTAATTTGCAGACTTGACAGAACAGCTGGGCAAACTGAAGAATTCTTTGTCTTATGTTCCAGTTCCGGTCTCAAAATTCTGTCCTGTCAAAAAGAAGGAAAATGCAGGTAATTTTTGTTGTTTTTCAAAATGTTTTCTGAACTTAAATAGGAAATCACAGGATGTTAATTACAAATTATGCATAATATAAACACACACTTATCATAATATCACTAAATTTTTGCTAACGTAAGTCTATTCTAATAGACAGAAATAATAAAACTCAGGCAAATAACATAAAACCTGCTTTTTATGTTTTTTAATAATCATCATGTTAGAAGTTATGATATGTAATCAATGTACAGGAATAAATTGTGCGCTAGAAAACCAAAAGTAGAGAATTAATAATAAATCTTTCGTTTGCTTAATTGCAAATATCTCAGAACGAGATCAAAAAGATATTAGAGTTATAACAAAGCATGCTCCCAAGTCAACCCTTTATACACTGCTTTGCAGTCAAATTGCCCCACCAACAAGGAATTATCCGACCTTATTCATATTTATTTCGGGGGGGGGGTCGTCTACCTCCGATTACTAAACGATTAGATGCTTGCTCACGGGACATGACCATTTCGGTTGATACAGGGTGTCCGGGTGCCTGTTTAGGCTCATCAGTAGACACCTGTGCGAGACGTTCCATGCAGTAGGGAGGAAGCAACTGCCTCGTGAACGTACAGTACTGTAATCCACACAACGGTCTCAATGCCACGACGACGACAACGACAACCGTTCACGCAATAACGGACTTTGAACGAGGTCAGATTATTGGCCTCTCCGATGTTCGACCAAACGGATTGCTTTCCATGTGTCGCGGGACACACGGACGGTAGGCCGACGTTGGAGGCATTGGCGAGATGAAGGCACACATGCCAGAAGACCAGGCTCTGGGCCCCGGAGAAGCACGTCAGCTCGTACCGATAGGCGGATACTGCGAACAGCGCTAGTGGACAGAACCATCGCCCTGCAGCAATTGCGCGACAACATCATTATTCCCGGTACTGCTCCAGTGTCAATAGCGACTATAGCACGCTGGTTACACGCCGCGACATATTTTCTGCCAGGCGTCTATTGTTGTGTCTTCCTTTGACACCTGAGCACCGCGCGATACGACTGCAATGGTGTCGTGAGCGAATGGGCTAGCGAATGGGCTGGCGAATGGAATGGCGTCCGGTGGTCTTCAACGACGAATCCCGCTTTTGTTTGGACACCGACCACAGATGCGGACGGGTGTGGCGCAGACCATTTGAACGTGCCAATGAACAATGCATCCGGTATAGCCATCGTGGAGCAACACCCGGGATCATGGTCTGGGGTGCCATCGGCTACGATACCAGAACGCCTTTAGTCACATCCACTCATCCTGACAGCAGCACGATACGTTACAGAGATTCTGCATCCCGTGTTACTGCCTTTTCTGCAAACCAATACCGGAGAAGTCTTTGAGCAGGATAACGCCAGACCCCACACGGCAAACATGAGCATGTCATGCCTGCGTGATGTCAACTCCCTGCCATGGCCCGCGAATTCCCCATACCTATCGCCAATTGAGCAAGTGTGGCACATGGTGGGACGTCCTTTACGATCACGCCGTAATCTCCATGAACTGATACAGCAGGTTCACCAGGCCTAGGAAGACGTACCCCAAGATGACATTCGCCACCTGCGGCTGGAACAATGCATGGCCGCTAGAGGTGGTACCACAACCTACTGATGCCGCTTTCCCTTGGAACACCCTGTACAAACGTGTGCACGTCTTAGCTGCATAACGTAATAAAGGTGTGTTCAGATGTATCTCTTGCTGTATACCTACTTTTAGCTCATTCGGATAACTCCTTGTGTGTGGGGCAATTTCATTGCAAAGCAGTGTAAATAGAATTGGACGCATGCCCTTCTATCCAATTTTGAATTTAAAAAAATGACAATTTAGTCAACCAACTTGCTATGTTTATACCAAAAGTCATTACTCTGAAATATCTAGATACTAATTTATTATGACCTATTAATAACTGAGAGGGTTTATTCTAATTTGAGGTCAACAAGTGATGCATAAATTCAGTCTCGGGAGAACCTAAAAGGAAACTCGAAAACTCAGATCATATGTAAGTAGGTTAGATTAGGTATTTTCCAAACAGGAAAATGTATTCTCCAAATATACACTACATGATCAAAGGAGTTGGGACACCTGTTGCTAAACCGTAAAGCCGCAAAAAGCTTCAATCAGTAGTGCGTACGACCACCCTGAGCTGCTATCACTGCCTCCACCCTACATGGTATTGACCTCCATTCCTCGAGGAGTGTCGTGGTCAGTTCCTGGATAGATGTAGGGCGAACCATCTTGGATCTCACAGGTCGTTCCAAGTCGTCCCAAGGATGTTCGATGGGTTGAGATCAGGACTCTGGGCGGGCCAATCCAGTTCTTCATCCCGCATCTTGTCAAACCAGTCGGATATGGATCTTGCTTTGTGGCAAGGCGCATTGTCGTGCTGGAAGAGGAACGGCCCGTCACCGAAGTGTTCCCACAGCGCTGGAAGTGCCCCGTTATCCAGAATGGTCCTGTAGCCATCAGCATTGAGGTTTCCGTCCACCTTGATGAGAGGGCCCAGTCCAGTCCAGTCCAGTCCAGGAGAAACACCCCAGGTGTTCACAGGGGTGTCCCAATTCCTTTGATCATATAGTGTATATTAGTGGCTAAAATGTTCAAACATATAGACAATAGTGAATTCATGGAAACATTCTCGCAACACCTAGCAGACTCAACACAATGGAATTGTGTGCACATTGTCAATCCACATTTTCACGTATGACTACACAAAACATATTTCTTCTTCTTTATGCAACTAATCTTTTGTTTGTTCCTCTAGACCTGCGCTCGTGAAGCGCTCGTGTTGCCTTTTTCTTCCTTGGCTTGGTATAGTTTAGGGGGCAGTTGATAGTTCAGTTTGGTTGGAGACGTTTCTCCTCATGTTCTACGGATCTTCTCATCTCCTTTCCATAAGTTTTGATGTTCAGCCCATTCTTATTGTAAATTGTGAATGATGGCTTTGGTCTATGGATGGTGATGCGTTCCGTTATCTGATATGTTTACGGAGATTTTTCCAGCGGCCGCGGTTCCCTCATGTTTCTGGCCGAGGACTCTTACGGTGATGCGTTCATCGACGATATGCTCAATTGCCCTTGGTAAGGATTCCATAACCCTCGGTTGAATTCTCGCTTTAGAATTTTACAGATGTCATTGACTTTTATATTCCCTGTAGGAATTCGCCACGTCTCGACTGAACATTCCGCTGTTCTTGGCAGCTAGTTATAACTGTCGCATTATCCCGTCCGGTCTTGAATCGACTTCGCTGTTGTGCTCTGATCGAACTATCCTTCTAGAATATGGAACTGCGCTTACTTTCAAGATATAACTTTTTTTCCTCTTTCATTTTCCTTTATTTACTGTTGAAACTTCTTTCTAATGTGTGAATTTAATGTGTTACCATGCTTTTGTTTTTATTATTTTTTTAGTTACCTGCGGTCTGGAGTGTGATGCATTGACAACCTGTCGTCATCATCTTTCCTAATTTTAGTCCCCGTCCTAATAATTCTTTGCATATTGTATTGTTTGTTCGTCATTCTTTGTCGTTGCTAACTTTCCGTTACCGGCCGTCCCGCCAACAAGTAAAATTTTGAAGCAACCTTATCATGTGTCAGTCTCTCCCTATGTGCTTATCATTTCCACCTTATTTCTTTAAATGATTTAGCCTTCCTTAACTGTTTGCCGTCTTTATTTTATGTTTAGTGTATTTTTCTTTAATTCCCTTTAGTTCCGTTCTTTTTATTTTTTTCTCCCTTTAGGTTTCACACTCCGGCCGAGGAACTTTTGCTTCCCTAGAAGTTTTTTTTTGGTACAATCGTCTGCCACCAATCTTCGTGATGATTGGATCACTTTTTTTTTTTACCTTCGGCTAAATTCCAAACAACTCTGAATATTTGTTAGCCGTCAACTTGTGCTTGATCGAACTGGTCCCTGTCCCACTTCGTCTACTCCGATTTGATTTGCCAGCTACAATTGTCTTGCGACTTTCTTGGTCTTATTGTAGTGTTTCGGTTTTTTCTCCTATTTTCTTTACTTTGCAATAAACAATCATTTTTGTTTGGAATCGACGTTTTGATTTATTCCCTCACAGCAAAATCGAATTTGATAATTAAAACTTAATTTTGGGGCTCATCCTAATAACTTAACGGGAGCTTCTTTTCTTTACCTCTTAGAAAATCGTTTCACTTATTCAAAATCTTTTATTTATTAAATTAAAACGCCATTTCATTAGCTTTTATAGAGTGTGAGGAGCTTATGGGAAAAACAACAAGTTCGCCACCTAGTGACATTCCTTCAAACATTTCGGTAGGAGAACTCGATCAGAGCTCATTGAAATTAAGGTTAAAAAAAAAAAAAAACTAATTTTTTCTTAATCACGTAATTGTTTTCTTTATAATTTTTAATCGTTTTTCATTTAATCGTTTTTATTAGCTTTCAGCAACACGTGAAATAGATTCTTTTATGTGCCAATGTAACGCTGGTTTAGGTGGTTGCATGCATGTGGCAGCAGTCATACGAGTCAATGAGGAACAAGATCATGGGAAAACTAATTTTCCCATGACTTGAAAAATCCAAGTAAAAAATCTGGGGTGCAAGTTGCTTTAATTAGCACAATATTTAATTTTCCAGTAAGCGATACACTTTTATTTATTTTTTTTATATTGAAGCACAATGTTTTTCTTTTTAATGCTAAATGTCATTACGTAGGGCAAAGAGAATTGTCAACTCCAACTCTAGAAGAAAAACAAAGATTATTAGAAATTGTGAGCACCATCAATTGTGCTGCGCGCACCACTTTACTTTCAGACATTAAAACACAGGATGAGAAAGTAAACAGTATTTAAAGGATAGCTAAAAATCATACATAGAAAAATAAAATTTCGGCTAGGAGATTTCTTCTTAGGTGTTCCATGCATGTTAACAACACAGCACTCATTTTTGTCTCTTCAAAGCTTGAATCCATTTTTCAAGCCTAATTTGATGCTGTTTTCCATTAGGAAAACGACAAAACTGTACTCCTTGAGTGCTTTTATAGATATTTGAGCAACCATAAACGCAACAATTAACATTTGATGACATAGTTTGCTTTATGTTTACTGGCTTGATTTGATCGTCACCTACCAAAAACTTTTATAATCCGCCACCAGACGTCGGAGTTTTCAACTCCTCACAGCCTATAGTTGTTAATCTACTTAGATTTTGCCTATTTCCTACCTGATTTTACCCGTCGGTCTACCTCACCTTTCTACTCATTCGCGAGACTGTGTAGCCCTTTGGCCTGTGCCGTGACCACCGAGAGAGAAGGCCTCCGCAAAGAAACTGAATACACTGTTACATCATCACAGACAGTGCAAATTCAGGGCTTATTATTGATAGAAATACGAATAACAATGCACTATCTATGTGATGCAACAATGTGTTCAGTTTCATTGCGGAGGCCTTCTCTCTCGGTGGTCACGCCTGTGCGCGCTTGGTAATAAGCACGCAGCAATACATACATACATACCGTCGTTAATAGGGTCATGGTCTTTTAATCCTCTGGTCTGTGCACTCGCGCAAATTCCGTTGTTGGAGTCCAATTGTACTACTGTATTAACTGAAGAGTCGATTTATGTCCCCTCTATTGCTTGAATTTGGCTACAGCCCAAACTTAACAATGCATTACGTGTTCAGCAACAAATACTTAACATTAGCTGACAGTTTTGTTAGGTTGTACGATCGTTGAAGTACACTGTGAAAATGATTTTGATTTTTCCCAGCCAGCTATTTTCTTGTGAAAATGATTCTTCTTACAGGGGGATAGAAAATGTTTTTTTAAAAAATTCAATAACTGATATACTGCTTTAAAATTTTAAATTTGTGATCTTGAGTATAATTGCTTTTGATTAGTAATTTTTTTGATCGATTAAAAGTAATGGTTTTTTTTTAAACAATACATTAAAATGTATAATAAAATTTTCTATTTGAAAAACTTGGTTTTAATCCTTTTTTAAAAAATTACAAATATAATAATTTCGTATTTGAAAATAGCCAAAATTTAGGAAGAAATCTTTTCTAAATAAAGCAAAAAAAAAATTTTTAATATCTCTATTTGTTTTTTTTTAACGATTTTTTATATAACTGAATGTGGAATATTTTTACTTTTTTTTTCAAATACCTACGTAATTTGTTGTTAAATGGGTCACACCTGCCTGACAATAGCCAGAAAATCACATAATAGGATTTTAATCTCTTTCTTTGATAAAGCATAGATGTGGCCTTATCTAACTTCCTCATATTCTGAGAAGGGATCAATCTCAAATGACGTCATCAAGAAACGATCCCGATAGCAATGGTTTTAATTTTTTTGAAATAACTTATGAATAAAATGTAATTTACGAAAAAAAAAAATTAAAACATAAATAAAAGGTATCATTTTAATATAATTCAATCATTAAATGGTTTAAATGTGCCCTGGAATTTTTTAATAAATTCGTAATTTTAGATGTTGCTACACAAGCTTTCTAAAATTTCGAATATTATTGATTATTAATAAATTTGGAATATATAATTTATTGGCAGTTAATTATAAAGCTTTCAAGAATTCAACAAAAGCAGTTTGAAGTTTTTATCGATAATAGAAAATTTCTTATAAGCATTTTTTATAGTCATGATTTCAGCCCTCCCCCCCTCCTTTAACAACACCTGTGGAAAATCATTTTTTATTATATTTTCTCATTTAATTTTAAAATTTGTAGAGATATACTAGTAGTAATGTGCATCTGAAAAAAAATAAAAAAAAAATTAGCAATTTATCTGTAATAGAATTTCAGTTATATGTATTTAAACTTTGTAATGTGTTATATGGAATTGACATGGCTACAAGTGGCCTGATTAGGCCACCTCCGCTGGGAAAAGGTTTGGTCTATAGCCAAATTCAAGCAATAGAGGGGGCATAAATCGACTCTTCAGTTAATACATCAGTCCAATTGTTGATTCCAACAACGGAATTTGCGCGAGTGCACAGACCAGAGGATTAAAAGACCATGATAGGGTTTTAGCACGGCCTTCTAGATACCACCAGGCCTGAACATGGAAAAGATAAAACATTATTACGTCAAACTGGTGGTGCTATTAGAGAAGTTAGTTCAACGTCACAATCTTAGTGCTTCGACAATACACGAGGCTAACGAGAAAGACGTCATGTTCAGGCCTGGTAGTTTCTAGGAGGCCGTGGTTTTAGACGATGCTAAAACTCTAAATAATCATCATGAGAACGCTGGCAGCGCAAACGAATTGTATTCAATAATGGTCCACAACAATCGCCTTACAGTCCGCCTTTTAAAGCAAGGCCTGCAAGTCACTTTTTTCTTAACTTTCCGTAACAATACTTAAGGCTCAACATCAAAGAGGTGAGCATTTTCAGTGTTCATTTTCGAAAAAATATACTTGCATTAGAAAATTAGTTCATAATTTACATAGATAGTGCCTTGTGTTTTCTAATGGTTCTGAAAAGGGGCACGCACAAAACCTGTTTATTTATTAGTTATTGCATAAAATAACAGAAAGGGAAGTAAATATCATTTCGGGAACGTTTTTTGAAATTGTATAAAATATGATGTAATTAATTTATTATTCCTTTTAAAAAAGTAAAGCAAAACGCAGTTCTCAATTAGATAATATTTTTGATCAAGATATTTAAAAAATTTCAAATATAGATTTTTACGAGTATTTGTCGTGATTTCGTGTTAGGTGTGAATTCACGAATGAAACTTTAATTTATTTTTTGTATTATGAGCCTGTATATTCAATTCAGATTATGATACAAGGAGATACTAATGTTGATTTATTTTCCCTTTTGCCGACGTTCCCGGAAATGACGGCCGCGTTCCCTGAATGATGATTACGATCATTCTTTACAATTGACACAAAGAAAACTTTTTCAGCAGTATTAAATCTTTATTGTACTTCAGGAATTATGACTTTTTAGTCAACTGCACAATATTTTATATAATAATATACCAATTCAGTCTTACAAGGAAATCAAAAATAATCACACCCTTTCTTTACTTATCAAATACATTATCTTGCGGAACTTTTCTCAAAAGTCATGGGACACACCAATTTTACATAAAAATGAGGCATTACCATGCAATTATAATGTTATCGTTCATCTCAGCACTACGCAACAGAGATCGCTGCATGCTTTTAGGAATGGCTCAAAGAAAGCAGCTTTCGGACTTCGAGAGGAATACAATTGATGTTATCAGAAAAAATGGAAGGAAAGATTCCACGACCTGGATTTGAATCAAGAATCATGAGTATCACGCTCGTTGCCTCTACCAGTCGTGAGAGGTTCCTGCACCAACGTGAAGAAGGTACAGCAAGGCTGTCACCCTGCGTTCTTAAAGACTACCAGATAGTCAAGATGCAGGCCCACTGATAGGACCTGCATCCATCGGTAACTTCACCTTTCCAAACCATCAAAACATTTGACGAGCACATATAAGAAATTATAAATGGAAACTGGAGATGTAACTGGGGATAATATCATTATCTTATGATTGGAGTATCATAAAAAATGGAATGAAAATTTTCACCAGGAACCACGAATCTTGACTACCTGGTAGTCTTTTTCCTTCCATTTTTTCTGACATCATTTTCTTATGATTGGAGTATCATCTGCAGTTTCCATTTATAATTTCTTAGGAATACAATTGTTGGGTGACACATTGCAGGCAAAAGTGTTAGAGAGACCTCAACCCTACTAAACATCTTTAAAATCATCCGGAAGTGGAAAGATAAGGGTCCGACAAATGTTCAGTTCAGGACCGGAAGACCCAAGATTATGGCGGGCAGACACCGAAGGGCACTTCGCAGGGTGGTCACCGCAAACCGCAAAACATCGGTTATGGACTGATAAGATCCTTTACTGACTATTAGCTTCGCAAGGATCTGCATTCGCTGGTTTTCATGGCAGAGCTGCGGCCAATACACTCAACGTGGATGGAGTGACGATTGCAATGGTGCAAAGAGAGACGCCACTGGATTTTGGAGCAATGGTAGATGGTTGGATGGAGTGACGATTCACAATACACTATCTGGCAATCGTATTGAAGGACGTGGGTATAGCGAATGCCCGAAGAACGTCATCCGGCAAGCTGAGTAGTGCCCACAGTGAAGTTTTGCGGAGGGTCAGTGATGGTGTGGGAGTGCTTGTCATGGTTTGGCCTGGGTCCAATCATTTCTGTGACTGGTCATCTGAACGCGGAGCGTTATCAAGACATCCTGGACAACGCCATACTCCTTGCCCTCTGGCAGCCGTTTGGAAATGGCCCTTTTCTCTTTCAACACGATAACGCACCTTGCCACAAAGCAAGGGTTGGAAGCAGATGGTTTGATGAAATGGGGGTGCAAGAATTTGACTGGCCTGTACAGAGTCCCGATCTCATCCTCATCGAACATCTTTGAGATGTGTTGGAGCGTCGATAGCGCGCAGGAGCGGAGCGCCCGAAATCTGACTGAACTGTCAAAGGCACGTTTGGCGGAATGGCGAAAAATTCCTGCGGAAACATATCAAAAACTTGTGGACAGTATGCCCGACAAAACAGAGGATGTGAGAGCAGCAAAAGGTGGAGATACTGACAAGTATTTTTCTAAGTGTTTCCATTAAATTGGTGTGTCCCATGACTTTTGGCAAGGTAGTGTATAGTAATGCCCTAAAACAAAAAATGGCTTAATCTATCACCTTTAGCTGTGTAGAGAATGCAGTCATCATTTCGGTAACTCCCGTCATAGTCCGAGAACGTTCCCGAAATGATTATTTGACATTTGATTTTGTTTATACGGCATCGACCCCACCTTGAAAGCCGGATTTCAGGGTTATTAGCTAGTAAACTGTGTTATTCAGCAGAATTACGGTAAAAATATATATTTTCCCGCAAAAGAAATATATAACGGCGTTCCTGAAATGATAAGGAATTAAAGTACGCTACAGAAATTTTAAACTGAAAGGTGCTTAACCAGCAAAATGAAGTATAGATTGCACAAAATACACAAATACTGTCTGCCTTGTCGAAAACACTTCATGTGCATCCTCACTAGCACCATCTAACGCGGTTATTTCGAAACATTTTGCCAAACCCCTTATTGCGTTCACGAAATGACGTGTTAACTCTCGGACAACTTTTGAAAAGCCAATAAATGAAAATCTTAAATAATAAAAATACAGTTTCCCATTATTTGTTTAAATATATGATATATAAAGCTATATACCAAGGCATAATTTTCTATGTAAAATTTAATGTAATTTTTTATTTGTTGAATTACAAGAAACTGTTTATGGACGCGTTCCCGTAATGAGTTTTGGAGTATATTTAAAAAAAAAAATAAATAGGAAATTTGAAAATATTACCATTGAATTCACAGGGTCTGACAATTACAGATGATACCTACGTTTTAAATCCCACGTTATAATATAAACATGTAATTTTAATATAAAAATCTTTTTCCGAAGTGAATTCTTTACCTGCCTGATTTTGAATCTTAAGCTGTCTTTTCATCACAGTTCAGAAAAAATAAATTTTTCCTTTCCTTTCCTGTCGTCGGCAAAAAACATCACATTGGTGGGTTTCCTTGTGATCCCAAGTAAGACAATGACCTCTTTGATTCCAAGCGTCAAAAAAATCCACGTAGACAAAGTAACGACGATATTTTATACATAAATCTTCCTTTTTATTTTTTTTTAGGTTGTTACACAAGTTAAATGTTCCAAGGGTTACCCTAAAGAAGAATGTGAAAGCACGGATCGTAAAGTAAATGGGTATCCAAACTATAGACGTAGGAAACTTTCTGCTGATAAAGTAGGACAATACTAACAAGGAGAGGTCGCGAAGTGATACCCGCCGATTTTGATGAAACTTAGTAGGGTTGTAGAGCAAGCCTCCATAAATATAGTGATATCCTCTTTTACTCGTAGACGGCCAACCGATTTCGAGATATTGAATCTGCTAATTCTAAATTATCCTCTTTAATCACAGTCATGGATATATAGGGTGGTCCATAAGTCTGTCCCCCCCCCCCTTTTATTTTTTGAACCGAAGCAGATATGTCAATTTTGATGAATCCAATGTATAGGAAGTTGTGGGTGGCCTATCCCATGGTGCACTTTTCATCATCCCAAATATGCAAATTAGGACACATTCAAAATTTATCTCAAAAACCGTAAGGGATAGAGAAAAAAACCCAATTGCAAACTTGTTCCGCATAAAAAAACAAAAAAAACAAAAAAAAATCATCCAAATCGGACCAACCAATCACCCACAATCACGCGGTGACAGTTTGTAGCTTACAAACAGTCACACTGCACAAGAAAAACTGAATGTTGATATTTCCACCATGTAAAGCATGCAAATCAAAAAATTAACATAAATTACCATACTCGCATTCACTTTCATGCGGAAAAGCAAATAAAAGGCATGTTTCAGCACACAGAAGACACAACAATTCCAGGATGGCAAGCTACAATGTTCCGGTAATGGTCAACATGATCTTCTGATTGCTAACGATTTGCCGTTTTGTCCCATAGCACTTAATTTACAAGCAGGAATTTTATTATTCGCATTCAATTTCAAGAATACAAATACGAACACCCCTTACGAACGTGGTCACTCACTTCGTAATAGCACACACAAAAATTCCACGGAGCTTAACTAGCCGAGATGAATGAATTACGATGCGACGGTTCGTTGTCGTAATACTCCGTAACTCTGTCTCGCACAGCGTCCGCTGCTTACATATACAAATATCGAACAGTATCCGTTGGTACACACATAAAGCCTCCTATTCAAGTCATAAAGTATCCTTGTCAAGAATACGGCAAGACTCCAAATGCACTCTCTCCCCTCTGCCAATTAACTACTTCATGCGTAATTAAAAGTTTATTCAGCTCGCTTTCCAAGGAGGTATTAATTACAACTACGAATAGCCGTTCGGAAGCAACAGATCCACGTTCAAAAAATATGCAAAGGTTGGCCTACCGTAACTGCAAATTGGGATGACGTAAACTAACGTGTCCCCGGCGTCATCCACGTCACTCACGCTTTCTCTTGCTCTCTTCGCTCGCTGCGAAAATACACGTGACAGATAAGCTGTGCTACCAAATAAGCGTGGCTCGGACTCTGTTTTTTTGATTAAATTTTGCGATATTTTAAAAATAAACACAAGAAAACGCTTAAAATTTATACAGTAAAAATTCTTACTGAAAATTCGAAAATAATTTTTTTTAAAGGCTCACAATGGATGAACCTATCCAAGTATGCCACAGCTAGCCTTAAAAATTTCTTATCCACGTAATCTTACTTTAGATGTACACTTGATGATGTTTCAATTCCACTCTGCTCTGGATGTCTTGAAGCAAAACCTGGCCATCGCTTTGTGTAAGCTAGCTGTCGCCGATTCTTCTATTGACTTGCTTACCATTTGGTCAATACAGGACGGAGCTAAAGAACTGCTTCCTCTGTCGTCTTTCCACTCTTTCTCAATAGTCTGCTAACTCTCCATTATCTCTAGTTACTGATCATTTTTCCTTGCACTGCTGGTTATGAGATATATATTGTTGGTCCGTGTAAAGTGTTTGTGAATTGCGTGTTGATCCCTTTGTTGATAACTATTGTTGCACAAACGTTGCCTTGCATTGTTGGTCATGAGATATTTCTTATTAATAATTATTATTTTTTCGTAATCTGAGGTAGACAGTGACCTTCCTCATGCTTTGAAGATCAATTGTGCAAAATTTCATCAAAATCGGAATAAAACTGCAGATTTGTATAAGAAACTAGCAGAGGACTCGGCGTTACCCGGGATAATTACACATGTTGGTAAGCAGAACAATCTCAAAAAGTTAAATTATAACTCCAAATTGGTTAAATAATTACTCAAATCAATACAACACAGAGCGAAGGGACTATCCATTCTAATAAAAATCCCCAAAACAGGAATTCTAGGTGATATAACGGGAATTTTTTTAACCTCTTGTTAGTTTGCCTCAGATTAAATGATATCCATCTTCACCAAGCCGGAACATTACTGGATACTTTAGACTCAAGTTTTTATTGCTCTTAACGTTGCAGCTCTTATATCCTCTACGCGGGTTCGATCCCGGCCGAGGAAGAAGAGGATTTTTCAGGGGGAAATCCTGAGATCACGCACTTCCTTCGGAAGGGAAGTAAAGTCGTTGGTCCCGTGTAGTTGTTTGCAGACTGCACGTTAAAGAACATAGCCACCACCAGAATTGAGACACTTGTCGTATCGTGGGATCAACTTTTGTATCCCCCTGTCGTAGAACTCTGCTGCCTGTGAATGGAACCAGCGTGTGACAGACGTCTTCAGCTCTTCGCCGTTGCCAAAACGCTCACCAGAGGACAGGAATTTCTTGAGGTGAAAGAAAACGTGAAAATCGCTGGGAGCATGATCAGGGCTGCCGGAAAACTGCCTACACCAGCGACGCACCATCTGCTTACTCATGATGTTCGGCCCATAGACCAGACAGAGCTGACGATGAATTTCAATTGGCGCAATGTTTTGTGCATTCAAGAACTTTATCACCGACCGAACCTCGCAGGCGGCGGGAGAAGAAATAAGAGCTTCCATTTCGGACCATTGCTACCAAGCTACTGGCACGAGGCGGGACCTGTCCGGCCGGCATATGATTGAACGTCATAGATCTGTTACGCATGCGCATTTGACATGGCTAATTACGTTTACTTTAGAGGGGAAAACATCGGGAAACTTACTTTCTGGATGCGCCTCGTATATATTGTTGATCCTTGCAGAGTGTTTGTGGATTGCGTGTCGATACCATTGTTGGTAAGTATTGTTGCACAAACTTTGCCTTGCATTGTTGGTCATGAGATATTTCTCATTAATATGCCTTGCCATAACCATGAATATCGATTTTTTATCAATAATTATTTTTTCAATCTTTGAAGGTCAAGTATGCAAAATTTCATCAAGATCGGAATAAAACTGTAGATTTGTATAACAAACAAACCCACCCACAAACATCCTTCTTTATATAGATAGATAGATAGATAGATAGATAGATAGACAGATTATTGGTAGAAATATGTTTAAACATGACTCCGTACGATGATGTAACAATCCTTTTCAGAATTGAGCAACTCGGCGTACTTTTCACGCTACATATCTTTGTGCCAGAGTAGCATAGAATCCTGAAACTTTTTATATATAGAGTACTTTGCAAATGAAACTGAATTTTCAAATATTACGTTTCTATCTTTTCTAGTTCATAAGATACAAGAACTCAAAGTTTCTTTATTTAGACACTGACTCACTGACCGATCATCATAATTCTGAGGTACTTCCCGCAGTCCTAAAAACTTGAAATTTGGCATAAAGATAGTGTATAGGGTACAATGAAAGGAAAAATTAAAAAAATTGAAAATATGAAAGCGTTAATGTTTAAAGGTCACTGCCAAACATCACTTAATCTGTAACGGAATGGCTATTACACAATTGGTGACGACATTGCTTGCAAGCGTGGAGCAATTGATCTCGACATTGTTGGCCAATTGTTAAGAGTGAGAAACAATACCAACTCCGAGATATGAATTTCATTGGAAACGTTTGTTAATCTGGAGGCATGGCATTTATTAAAACTAGATGAATGTCAAAATATTTTCAATTTTGGTTAAATCAACAATGTTTATTTTTCTTATTAAATGATGCTAATATTTGTCAATTAGGTTCTGGCATTTTTTATAAAATGAATTGATAAAAGAAAAATTACAGCTGAACAATACTTTCAAATGCTTAATAAATAAGGGTGAGCTAGAAAGCGATTTGACTGCCATACGTATTTGGTCGATTGTAAAAGACGGAACAATTTTGAAAAAGAAAAAAAACGAGAAATGAAATCAATTGCATGACACAAAATTATAATCCTTCTGAATGGATACGGAGTGATTTAGTGGAACACGTTTGGGAAGTCAACGGGATACGGCTAACAAAAATATCATACGGCCAAGTCTGAATTTCTCGTTTCATAGATAATAAGTTTACAGGCTCGGGACACATTAATATGACCACCTCTCCTCGAACATGTTGGAACGTCCCATGGTATGCAGATGAAAAATCATTGCTTATCATTAAAAGCTGACAACAGCAGACGTGTAGTAGCATCGTTGACACAGCAATTGTCGCCGTCACGGGCAGAGCAAGTGACCTGTCGGACCTCCAAAAGGGGATGATCATTGGCTATCAGGCCAAGGGGGGGCAGCATTTCAGAAACGGCCACTTTTGTGAACTGCTCTAGGGCTGCCGTTGTTAACGGCATTTCAGAAACGGCTACCTTTGTGAACTGCTATAGGGCTGCCGTTGTGAAGGTGTACCGCGACTGGACGGACCAGACAATTTCGAGCAACCGAAGAGCTAATTGTGGGGCCCCACGGGCCATCGATCCTAGAGGCGAGCGTCGGTTACGACGCCTGGCCAAGACCAGTCTGAAGCCACTGTTGAGCAACTGACACAGCAAATGAACAGTGGGGCCACTAAGTGTGTCAGCACCAAGACAGTGCAACGATCCCTATTCAGGTTGGGGCTCCGGAGCAGGCGTATGGTAACAGCATCCATGTTGACGCCTGTGCATCGCCGAAAACGCCTCCAATTCGCAATGGACTATCGCCATTGGACCTCGGCCGAGTGGCAACGGGTTGCTTTCTCTGACGACTCGCGGTTTCTGGTGAACAGAGTGGACGGATGATGGAGAATTCGCCGGGAAGCATCTGAGAATAGGCATCCCGACACCATCGTTGGCAGACCACAGGCTGGTGGGGGAGGTGTGACTGTTTGGGGGATGTTTTCGTGGTATGATCTGAGTCCACTGATACCGCAGGAGGGTACACTGAATGCTGTTCTTTACCTGACGATCGTCGCAGGCCAGGTACACCCCTTCATGTCGACAGTGTTTCCTAGGGTGATGCCACCTTTCAACAGGACAATTCTCTCTGCCATACTGCCAAAATTGTCTACGACTGGATCGAGGAGCATGAGGATGAATTCAAGGTACTCCCATGGCCACCAAACTCCCTGGACCCCAACCCCATTGAACATTTGTTCGCAAGCTGGACCCTCCACCACGCACGGTAATGGAATTACGGGATGCACTGATCTCCGAATGTTCCCAGATAACTGCAACCACCTTCCGAGGACTTATTTACTTTGCCACGTCGACTAGCTGCTGTGCTTGCCGCCAAAAGTGGATTTTCCGGATACTAGCAGGTGGTCATATTAATGTGTCCCGACACCGTAAAGCTACGTCGGACTTCATTACATCATCGGACGGGCCACTTGTTAAGGCCGAACATTACTTTGAAGATGTGAATACCAATCTTGAAGTGCTCAACAATTTCATTTGATATCGTGCGTTAAAGATGCCCCAATTCTTCACAAGTCTCCACTTGAGGAGGTAGCATCATTTATAACAAAGTATGTCATGTGAGCCATACTTAACAAGAATCTTTCGCGTACTCTAAATCAACGGATCGTGTCATGTCAAACTCACTAACAGTACAGTTACTGTTTACGAAAAAAGAACATTAGAAAGGTTACATTGTATGTCAGTTTGGATTCGCACATCCAATTAGGTTGGTTGGTTGGAATTTTAGGGCGTCGGCTGCTATGGCCATTTTGCGCCCGACAGAAAGTTTAAAAACCCACAGTTTATGGGCAAAAAGTTTAAAAAATCAGATGTAAAAAAAACACATAAAAACGTGAATGACAAAGATGGAAAACCATAAAAATTATGACTATGAGATTTTAAAAACCCTTATAAATTTAAAAAAACTGACATTTTCCTCCAGGGTTCTCCGGTAATAAGAAATATTTGTATAGGTTCTGTGTAAATCATTAGTGTGTAAAGGGCACTAACTGACTATAAAATAGATGATTAAAATTTAATTTCTTTTGAGTTGTCGCCTAATAAAAACTGATGAATAGGATTAGTGTGTAAATGGCACTAAATGAAACCTATACTTGATGATCAAATATATATTATGCAAAAGCAATAAAAAGATTATATGAATTTAAAAACATGAATAATTTTTAAAAAAAGAAACACTTTTTTAAAAATTATGGGGTTGTTACCCAACAAAAAATCTAAGGAATGATTCAGCCCTAATGAGCGTCGTAGCTTAGTGTGTAAAGGGCACTGGATTAAAATATGCTTAATAGTTAGCATTGCTCCACAAGAACACAATGGAGCTGCTTCTTTTTTTAATAAATGGATGTGAGTAAGACGGCTGTGACCAATCCTAAGCCGAGTAAGAACAACATCCTCCCGCCTATTTGTTAGACAAGGTAATGACCACGGTGTGATGGAACGCTTGACTTCAAAAAGCTGGGTTAAGAGGCCAAGACTCCTGCCAAGAAGATTTGAGTTTCTTGGAAATCACCGGGTGTAAATGCTCGGGGATTGACAGCAATTCCGAGATCGGTACCTGAGTAATAGCGTGTTTTGCCGCCTTATCGACCCGTTCATTTTGCTGGATACCCATATGACTAGGGATCCAGACAAAATGAATCCTGGTACGTTGGGAATCCAAAAAATGGAGGTATTCCTGGATTCTTTTGACAAAAGGATTTTCAGAATTGAAAGATTCCAACGATTGCAAAGCGCTCAGAGAATCAGAGAATATCCAGATGTTGGAATTTGGATATTGAAAACAGAACTCTAACGCTTTGGCTAACGCAACCAATTCCGCTGAGAAGATGGAAAACTCGTTTGGCAAATGATAGGAGAATATAGTATTTTCTATAAGGAATGCACAGCCAACCCCGTCCTCTGATTTGGACCCATCTGTATATATGTGGAAGCCATCAGGAAGGGTTTCTAAAAAAACCTTAAAAAGTGCGTTAATTTCGGCTTCCAAAAAATTTGATTTTTTCCCACCGAATAGGTTGTAATTTACATCTGGTTGGGGAAGAATCCACTGAGGGACATCTCTGACCTCTCGGCTATGCATGGCTGGAAATGAGAGGTTCAGGCTCACCAGAAGATTCTGGAACCAATTGTTGATGCTTCTATAAGAGTGATGGGGAGGGATTCTAGGTTTACCAAATAGACAGGCAAAAGCTGGGTGCTGACTTTCACCATATATGCGAAGAGCATATTTCAGGAGGAGTTTGGCTCTTCTTAACCATAACGGGGGTTCAGAAGCATCTACATAAAGGCTCTCTACCGGACTTGTTCGGAACGCACCTATAGCAATTCTTATGCCTAGATTGTGGACGGGGTCTAACAGCTTCAAAGTACTTTTTGAAGCAGATGCATACACAATACTTCCGTAGTCCAATTTAGATCTAACTAGAGAGCCGTATAAAAAAAGAAGCATCTTCCTATCCGCACCCCATTTGGTAGCGGAAATAGAGCGCAAAACATTCATGGCTTGTAAGCATCTCGCTTTTAAATTACGAATATGTGGGAGCCATGATAATTTTCTATCAAATGTCAGACCCAAGAATTTATGTGAGTCCACCACTGAAATAGGGGATCCATAAAGTGTAAGGTCTGGGTCTGGATGGAGACCTCTCAAAAAACAAAAGTGAACGGCCCTTGTTTTTTGGGGTGAAAATTTAAATCCTACTTCGTTGCTCCAGATTACAAGCTTGTTGATGGCCAGTTGCAGTTGACGCTCAATAAAGAACATTGAGGACCCTCGACAGTAGATGGCAATATCGTCAACGTACAGGGAATAGTTCACAGTGGATGGAAGTTGTGAACAAGCCTCATTCATAGCAATGAGGAAAAGAAATGGACTCAGCACACTTCCCTGTGGGACACCATTATCCTGCGTAAAAGGGTCTGAGATCGTTGACCCAACGCGAACTCGGAATGTTCTGTTCGCCATGAAATTACACAGGAAAGAGGGAAGGTGTCCTATAAGGCCATACTTCCGCAAAAGTATTGCTATTCCATGCCTCCAAGTTGTATCATAGGCTTTTTCCAGATCGAAGAACACCCCTACAACATGTTGTTTATGTCTCTGTGCAAAATGAATCTCATGCTCCAACCGAAGAAGGTGATCAACAGTTGAGCGGGATTTGCGGAAACCGCACTGAAATCTGGACAACAGGTGGTTTTTTTCCAGATACCACATAAGTCGGACAGAGACCATCCTTTCCAGGCCTTTGCACATGCAGCTAGTGTAACATATCAAAAGTTGTTAGAAAAATAAATTTTCCCCTTGTCCAAGATTTGCAGAAATATTTTTGTTTAATAATCAATGTTACCTTTTGAAATTTTGCCAACAAAGGAAAAGGACACTATTTTTTATTTGTTACGTCGTCTTGACTAATGACCTTTGTTGGGAGCGCGAGTGGAAGGGGAGAGGGCAGATGACGAAGCGATTCCGAAGAAGTTAGTCGCCACTTTTCCATTGAAGATGATTGGATCCGGACCCATTGGGGAAGAGAAGTGATCCTTAGTGTTGAAATGATCTGAAGCTTTACGTGGAAATTTCGTCTCCAATATGGTTTGTGAAGGAATTAGTTCGCGAGAAGGACTGAAATTCAAAACTTAAAAGAAGATGGCGTCAACGATTCGTAATCGAAAACCGCTTGATGTTATGGACGATTTAAAAAAGAATTCATCTGGTAATGGTAAACAATTTGGGCCAATTTTATCCAATTAAGAATGAATTACTGTCTCTGCTTTCCTCTTTTCTTTCTGCTAACAGATATTGTGGATTAACTACTCGATGCAACTCCGGTTCGAACGATGAGATCCTTGCACTCCAGGAAGGCGATTATCAATAAAACGTTTGTGTAGAAGGTATCGATTCATCATGATTTGCGACGGTCCTTAATTAATATACTAACTTTTCCCGGTCTAGACGCCCGCCCCGCCCCTTTCCTTACCTGTTCCCCCGTCGTTCTTCTTCTACCTTCGAAGACTTCCAGCGATTCTTCCTACCTTCCGACGCTACTCAGAATCAAGACGGAGTGAAGAGATGTCTTTTAACAAGCCTAGTTAACTCTCAAATTAATTTTTATTAATTTAATTTAATTTAATTATGTTCGTTGGGTTTTTAGTTCGAAATTGAAATTTAATTCTAATTTGGGATTATTCAAGGTAATTGGGAGTGGTCCAAAACAAGCATAAAGATAAAGAAAGAAAAGAAAGACTCAAATTAACTTAAAACGGGAAAGTAGGGGTTTGCCCGATTGGATAGTGATTAGCAAAAAATAGATTTGCCTAATGTAAAAAATACCATTGCCTAAAATTACATTTAACTTTTTATTTGTTTTCGGAGGGCGCGTGGCGATAAATGTTAACTTCTCTCAACAGTATTTTTTAAAAATTACGCAATTACTTATTTGTGAGCTTAATCCCTGAGAAGCATTGAAGGATTAACCAAGAAAAGTGAAATCACGCTGTGATAGAATGCTAATCAAATTGTAATTTAAAATATTTTTTTTTGAGAGATCATTAAATAGCCCAGTCTAATCCGACTTTCGTCTGAGTTTTTATTTCATTATTACAAAAATAATCATTACCTGTTCGTGATTATTTAGATCAGAATCACTTTTGTAAAAGGGTATCAAACTCCTTTACTCACCTGACTGCTAACGAATGTTACACTAGTTAGTGCTATTGGTCGATAGTTTGAAGGACAAGAGTGGTCTTTATTTGGTTTTGGAATAGCAATAACAATTGCTTCTCTCCACAAAGTTGGGATCTCTCCTAATGACCAAACGTAGTTAAACAACGAGAGAAGGTGAGCATAAGCTTCCCTTGGTAGATGCTTCAAGAAAGCATATAAGATTCCATCTGGGCCAGGCGCAGAATCACTGGAGCAACGAAGGGCATAATGCAGTTCCCGTAATGTAAACGGGAGATTATATTTTTCGAGGTTTCGGGATTTGAAATTTATAGCATGCGATTCTTCGATATGTTTTTGTCTTTGAAAGGAGGCTGAGTAATGTTTTATCTGTGAAACCTCAGCAAATGTCCTTCCGAGGATATTAGCTACTTCCTTTGGGTCAAAGTATGTATGACTATTTTCAATGAGAGAAGGGAGTTTATCCGGGAGTCTTTTCCTATTTATTTTCCTAATCATGTTCCATACTGTTTGAAGCGGAGTGTTTTTATTAATGGAGGAGATATAATCTCTCCAACAGAGTTTCTTATTATTGGAAAAGATTAGTTTACAATTGGCCCTTTTTTTCTTATAAGTAATAAGATTCTCAAGAATGGGTTGTGCGGTAAAAATGCGGAGAGCTCGCTTACGTTCTCGAACCGCTAGGGCACATTCTTCATTCCACCATGGCACTGGAATTTTCGTGGAAGACGATCTACACTTAGGAATGGATTGTTCCGCCGCATGGAGGATGCGGGAAGTGAAATCCTCTATAGCCTCATCTACAGATGGAAAGGGTGTTTTATTCTCAAACTGTAGATGGGATTGGAAGACCTGCCAGTCTGCTTTATCCAATTTCCAACGTGGTAAAGGGTTGGAAAAAGAAGAAGAACTCAGAGATATACTAATCGGGAAATGATCACTACCATGTAAATCTGAGAATACGCTCCAGGCTAAGTTAGGTGTAAAAGATGAAGAGGATATAGATAGATCAATGCATGACAGAGAGCCATTGGCTGAGTGGAGGAATGTTGGAGAGCCATTGTTTAACAAATTGACGTTAAAAGCATTCAAAACTTTCTGTATCATATATCCTCTCTCAGAGAGCTTTATAGACCCCCAAATGGGATTATGGCCGTTAAAATCCCCCAGAATAAGAAAGGGGCTTGGAAGTTCACGCAGCAGAGATGACAAAGATGTTTCGTCCGTATATTGATCTGGAGGTAGATACAGTGAACAAACAGTTAGAGGTGAGAGATCTTTGAATAAGACTCTAACTGCTACCGCCTGAAGGATAGATTTTAAATTAATGGTAGTAAAAGGCAAAGATCTTTGAACTAAGATGGCAACACCACCACAGGCTTTATTTCCCGAAGTATAATCCTTCCTAATAAAATTAAATCCTTTTAGAGTAGGAGACTGAGATGGCAAGAGGAACGTTTCTTGCAAAGCCAATAAGAAGAAGGAGAACTTATTGACTAAGAGCTTTAGGTCGTCTAAGCGACAAAAGAATCCATTAAGGTTCCATTGCAATAGTGCCATGATGAAGGTTTTAAGAAGTAGGATTAAACTCCCGAGATAACTCCATCTCCTCGATAGGAGATATCTGTACGTTTAAAGGGAAGTCTGGCCCTCCCCCCAAAACTGGAGAAGTTGGTGTAGTCTGTACTAAACGTTTTTTGGAGGGGTCAGAGGAAGGTGACGCCTCTGACGAGCGTTTCTTCCCATCTTCTCTCTCCGAAGTTTTTGGAGGAGTTCCTGGTTGTATGATGGAATTCGAAGTCCGACTAACGCTAGCAGATGGTTCTGTGGGGGTGGAAGTTCCATAGGAAAAATCTGCAATACGTAAATCTGTCATAGTACCAACTGTCATAACAGAAGACGACTCTTAACAACAAATGCGTAATTTCGGACTTCACTCCGTTCTACCTGCCTACGTGCTTCGGGAAAAGACAAACCCCCAAGGACACGAACCTCTTGGATTTTCTTTTCCTTCCGCCAAATAGGACAGTCTCTTGATAGGGCAGAATGGGATCCCTTACAATTACAACACCGGAACTCGTTTGAACAATCTTCCATCTCATGTCCGGGCAGGCCGCACTTGCAACAAACAGCATTAAAATGACAGTTTGTTCTCGTGTGGCCATACTTCTGACATTGGAAGCATCACAACGGGTTGGGATAAAGGGTCTCACGTGACAATGGATATGGCCGATATACAGGGTGTAAATTTTAAGTTGACAAAGCAGAATAACTCGAAAAATAAGCTTCACACGAAAAAATGCGTAGAATCCAAAGTTGATTATTTTCGAGGGGGCATCTGCTGGTGCTAAAATTAGCCCACCCCCCCCGGCCCCTGGGGGTGGGGCGGGGGGCAACTTTAAAATTTCAAATGGGAACCCCTATTTTTTATTGCAGATTCAGGTCCTACATAAAAAACTACGTACATTTTGTCTGAAACATTTTTTTTATTTTTGGTAGATGGCGCTGTAATTCAAGAAAATCCATTTTCTCATTTTTGCGTGGAAAT
>JAHWFO010108669.1:819-12351 GCA_023313115.1 Rhysida immarginata
ATTGTTGTAACAGAGATCCAACAAGCATCTCCCATTCGCATTTAAATCGGGGTCACCATTCCTCCCAATCACGCCCCTCCACGTTTGGTCATCAGCCCCTACGTGTGCATTGAAGTCGCCCATCAGGATGACAAAATCTGCATTCCCTCTTCTGCTAAGAGCAGCATCAACTTCATCTAGAAAAAGTGGGTACTCTGTGACTGCATTCGGAGCATATGCAACGAATAGAGAGAGAGACCGTTTCCCTATCTGAAGCCTCAGGAGACACAGTCTTCCACCTAAGGGGGTCCAATCTGCAACATAATCTGCCAGCCGGGGACTTGTGAGTATCCCCACTCCCGCCTGGGCAGTCGTGTTAGGGTCGACACCAGAGTAGAAAAGCTTCCACCCTCCTTCTAAGTCCACAGTTCCAGAACCCGGACGTTTCGTAGAGGTAATATCTATGATATTCAGCCGATACCGTTTGGCTTCCTCCACTAACTCTGATTCCTTTCCTGTCATGGAGAATACGTTCCAAGTGCCAATTGACAGCACCCGATCCCGTTGTCGCTTTACCCGTTTCTCCTCCTGGGTAAAGGCATGCGCTGCCCCCGACCGTTTCCCAAGCGCATAGCGAGTGCACTGGTCGGGCTTCTCGGAGGCATTGCTCCGAGATAACAGCCGGGAGACTGTCGGCTATTTTTCGAACGAGAGCCTCTGCCTAACTCCCGAACGCGGGTGACTTTAACCTCCTCCACACCCGATGCAGTATGAATTCTCTCATTAGTCGACATCATGAGATATATGTTTGTTTAGATACTCTTCGTCTCAGTATATTGGCTAAGTATATATGGATATGTTGGATATATGTTTGTTTGGATACTCTCAGCATATTGGATATATGTTTGTTTGGATACTCTTTGGCTACATATATTGCCTAACATAAATTTCATCCTATTTCATTCTACTCCATTTGGACAGCCAAGTTTGAAAGTGGGCAACCCGATTTTTGGGAGTGTCTGCCTCTGTGGTTTCATTTTCAATTTCGTTTCGATCATCTTTCGGTTACGTATTTTCGATTTATGGTTGTGGAATGTAAATCCTGATTTTTTTCGCGTGTATTTGTACGGTTGTACGTGGAACAACTTTGAGGAATGGTTTTGAATTAATTATTCCTCAGGCCCAAAATCGTCAAAAACAAAGAAGCCAGAGAGCTAACTTACTCCACGGCTCACTCTTGCCCAGATCTGTCATGGATTCAATTGGCTTCACTTTGGTCGCGATGAAAATGATTTAAAGGGCACTGAAACGGATTAAATGAAAGTACCTTTGTTTATATGAAAGTAGAACATCTTATAGTAACTATTATAGACGCGCAGTCCTAAAATAATTTCCACCTGCCGCAATACAGGACTCCCACTGGGGCATCAATCGGCTAATACCGTCCGCAAAAGGTCTGTTTTCTGCTGCTCTCTGAACCATGCTCGAACAGCGTCTTTAACCTCTTCCATCAATGGTGAATCGTCGACCTTTCAGTGCCTTCTTAAAAGGATCAAGCACATGAAAATGACTTGGTGAAAGAACCGGACTATAAGTAGAGTGTGGCAGAACTTGCCACAGCATTTTGGTTATTGCTTCCTGCACCAGTCTCGCAACATGTGGCCTATCATTGTCCTGGAGACAGATCACCCCATCACTGAGCTTACCAGAACGCTTGTTTTTCACAGCTTGATGCAAGTTCTGCAGTGTCTTGATATATGCGATAGCACTAATACGGGTTTTGGGTTCCATAAACTCCAAAAGCAGAGAACCGTCGGAATCAAAGAAACACGTAAGCATAACCTTCCCGGCCGAACTTTGGGACTTGAATTTTTTGGGCCGTGGTGACGATGGATGCTTCCACTGCATTCTGGATACCTTCCCAAAGGGTTCCCAATAATGGCACCAGATCTCATCTACCGCGATAATCTTCTTCAAAAACTCTTCTCCCTCACGACTGTAATATTCCAGATGATGCAAACAGCAGCCGAAACGCAGCCCTTTGTGCTCTTCCGTGCTTTGTGCCCTTTTCACTACAGCATATGCGGAACCAATACTGACGTTGTGATCCTTCGCAAGTGACCATATGCTGATCCACCTGTCCTCACGAATACACTTACCCATGTCTGTTTTCAATTGATCGGTGATGACCACGTTTCCTTGGCCCGGACGTGGTTTATCAGCAGTTTCCACACAACCATCTTGGAAAAATTTCGCCCAACGCACCACGGTTGCTTTCGAGACGCATGCTTCTCCATAAACATTCAACATCCGAGCATGAATGTCAACTGGTGGAATGTCTTCAGCTGTCAGAGACATTATCACCGCTCGTTAGTCAGTTTTGGACGGAAATTTAATCAGAAGGTCCATTGTAACACAAACGAAATACGACCATAAGCCTAACGTAACTTCCCACAGCAGTGCTTATCAGAAGAAGCAGATGATACGTCAACAATCACTCGTTTGCCTCATGTCTGCGCATTCACGTGCTCGCGCGCTACAGCCCGAATCAATTTCATTTGAGCATGCCTTATAATAGGATTCGGAATCTACCTTTAATATACAGTATACGTTATTGGAACAAACAGCCCGAGCAACTAGACTTTTGTTTTCAAAGGATTTCACTAGATGGCGATGCCAGACAAAGGATGTTTAATTTTATTCAATTTTTCCCGACTTTCAAGGTCGTAGGTATATATTTTCAGGAAGCTTACTTCTCTCACACTCAGTTTACGTTGCTTGCTCTCGCGTGTCCAGCGGTCGAAATCTACATGTTTTGTGCCAAAGGGGAAGACATACAGCGTTGTTTACCGAAATGTACTTGAATGCACAACTACTTTACAATCTATGCCTACTTGCCTGGGAAGCTGATTCATTTATCTTATCATTTTTTTCTTCATTATTTATTTTTGCTACCTGCTATTTAATTTTCTTTTGTACCTAGTTCATTTTTCATAAATGACATTTTTGGCTTGAAATGATTATGAAAGGTTTGGAGAAAGGTTTCTAGACGGTTTCTCATTTTCTTGCATTTCGTTCATACTTTGTTGATCATAGTTCAGTTTTTAACATATACAAACAATCGTTAAAAAATTACTCAAAGCATCTTTTCCACCCAGGTGGAGCCGAGTAATATTGCTAGCTTTCTAATACAGGGTGTTTCATAATTGGTGTCGCGTCTTTAATTCCAAATAACGGCTCAAGGGAAACAGGTGGGGGAAAAATGATTATTGATTATTTGGTTTTAATGTCCCCTAATTCAGAATAAAAACATTTCGTGTTCCTGGGGGTGAAGGGGTAAATTTAAAAAACTTTTAATTTTTTAGGGGTAGAGTTTAGACCCCATGTGTTATTTTGAAAGTTGTAGAGCATCATGAAAAAGGTGGGTTTAGCAAAAAACCCGGTGAAACAATCTCATGCCCTGCCCCCTTTATCGAGTGGGTAAAGTGGACAAAAACCTTACGTATTAGAAAACAGTAGGGCCTTCATTTGAAAAATAATGAGAATGCACTGTTTTATTATAAGTAATAAAGTTCTAATAAGTTTCTAATGAGTTTTTCTGCTTTTGTGTACATTAGCTAGCCATACTTTTCACTTTACCCACTCGATAAAGGGCAGGGAATGAGATTTTTTCACTGAACTTTTTGCTAAACCAACATTTTACATGATGCTCTACAACTTTCTAAATAACACATGGGGTCTAATTCCTACCCCTACAAAATTAAAATTTTCATAATTTACCCCTTCACCCCCAGGGATGCGAAATGTTTTTATTCTGAATTACGGGACATTAAAACCAAATAATCAATATTCATTTTCCCCCAATCTGTTCCCCTTGAGCCGTTATTTGGACCTAAAGAAGAGACACCAATTATGAAACACCCTATATATAACATGCTTATCATGGATTTTATCCTCAAATTTATTTAAGCTCTCTTCTTTTTGTTTTTAAGATTTACATTGTCGAGGATAAAATAAAAAAATAACCATGATATATATAAATAATTTTTTTCTTCTTCTTTTCAAAATTTTTCAAAATCTCAAACTCTATGACTTTGTGTAATTCCTAATTTTGCAAGCAGTAAGGGTACATTAATATTCCCTTTTGCGCAGTAAATCATGAAAGAATCTTTGCAATTTTCGTGTCCAAGCTACTGGTAAACCTATTCCTAATGATTCGATCCTTTTAATTGTAATTTATATCTCTTAAAGAGTGTTCTCCATAGATTTTGAGATTTTTTATATAGACTTGGTAAATGATTATTTGATTTTTTTTTCGTATTTTATATTGTTTTGATTTTAGAATCTTATTGATATTTATTATGTATTTTATGGGCAATTACCGCTGGAAACTTAAGTATATAAAGTGAAATTTCTTTCAAGCTTCAGCATGTAAAAACTACTTAAGCAGGGCGCCTCGTTTTATTCCTACCTCAATGAAAACTAAATGCTTTTCAGACGGTATCACCTTTGCTGAGCTGAAGTAAATGGAAGGGATATACGGCATATATTTCATCCACGAAAATCCTCGTCGGAATCATGCAATGGCTCGCAATATGACTGATAAAAACCCGTGAACGGCAGAAATGGGGTCTTCATTGATTGATTTGTATAGATATTTTTAGAATAGTTTAGGTTTTATCGTAATAAATCATTGATTTTGTTATATACGTTATAAAAGTTTATGCTAGGAATTTACCCTATTTACTTTATTTCACGCAGCAGATGCTGAGAAAAAATTATCCATATATGCACTTGCTGAAAAATACTTTTATGCAAATTGTATAAACTTTTGGTGTTTATTTTGTAACGATCTTCGTGCAGGCATTGCGTTGTGCGTTTCTTACTTATAGGATTACCTGAGCCCTGCACGAGATGCGAACCTTATATAGACAACAAAAAAAAAAATTAATGACTCTATGTCAGTTGCTCTCTCGACGTTGATCGTATAGTGGACTGTGTTTTTACACTCTATCGCTGCTGCTTCCTCTATCCTTTCTAGAATACTCAGCTCTTCTTAATTAATCTGCTATAGTTCAATTACTTAATTACTACCCCTGATGGCTCCTTCTCATTTTGTATAATATACTGACCTCTAACATTAACTCTTATCACAAAGTTAATAAACAAAAAAAAAGATTGTTGTATCACAGACTATATATGCATATTAACCTTGAGTGGGTATCTATGTATCTATTTCTTACAAGTGAGGGTTCTTAACAACACCCTTTCACCTTACGTTAAGTCGTAAGTTAAGCAAACATCCCTCATGTATCAAACACAAAGAAAGAAATGCACTCATTCCTACCTTCATTATCTGATAGCAATAGTCGGTGATACAGGGCATAAAATAAGCAAAATAAATGACCTTAGGTTCTTAATTTGAACTAGAACATACCATTATAATAAATACACAGTATACCCGGTGATCTACTCCCTCATACCTCCTCAGTTATTCAAAATAGATGCCGTAATCTAAATTAACCATTGATAGCCCAGTCAAGAAACATATAAGGAGTTCTCCCTCTTAATACCTTCCCGCTTCTGATTTATTAAAATATTCTAAACCTTCTAATTTTACTAGCAAAATGACGCATTCAGATACGTGTATAATTATGAATGCAATGGGATATTTATTGGAACAAAATTTATAACTCAAATACATTAATCAGAAAACAAATTTATGCCTAGGACTTAATTTTACCCATCTGTTCTAAACTCTATTTAACCTAACTTCAATATCTAAAGAACATAACTTATAAAAGGGTAACGATTAACCTGTACTTCATTTACAAATCAATCACATTAAACTGTCTAATTATCACTTTAACCAAGTTCCTTTTCAGTTCTTTCACTTCCAACGCACTTTACTATAAAGCTTAATTCTCTCAACATTACATTACTATCTAGATCTATTACATCTTTCTTTAACCTTCGGAGATATATTGCAACTCACATTTTACGCGTGGGCCCATACATGATAATGAAAACTTTCACTTATCTGACACTTCACTACTTTCTTTTGGTGGGACTGTGATCTCCACTCGCTGGCTCCATCGATAATCGATATCGCTCTGCTTGACTCCACGTGCTTCTGCCCGATGTCTGATCGGCTCCGCTCTGCTGAGGTTATCGCACTCCTCCGCTCTCACGCCGTGCTGCATGCACTTCAGCTCGGCGAGACGCTCCTCTGGAGTCGTACACTACGATCTGGCTCTCCTCTCGCTGCGTCGAAATTCGTCATAAGATTTCTGCCCTTCTAAAAATCTATTTTCAGAAATCTGTTTCGGAAATTACAATTAAATAAATTTTAAACAAAACTTTATAAGCGAAATTAAGTGATTCATTTCGGTTAATAGTATCTCGCTAGTGTTTACATTATTTGTATTACGTTCAACCTTAGGGAATAACGTTTTTTTTTTGTTTTTCTTGAGCAGACTGAAGGTTAATGCGACCTGCCTACTCAATTTAACCACACGAACAATAACTTTCCTTTTTTTACGGCTTTGACGGTCGTTCGATAGGCATTTATGATAGACCAATCATCGAATAGAAGGAAGTCGCGTTTTGGCTCAACCAACGAACACACTCGATAGCAATATCTGTTCACAGATCTGTAGGATGTTGAGATTGGTGTTCACATGAGAGGTAAGAGTAATGATATTTAAACTTAAATTTTGATTTCTTCTCATTAATTTAGTATTATATTATTAATCCTTTAATACTTGTCAGTTTTGTCAATCTGGATTTGTTATGTATTTTTAAACTCTTTCATACTGATTTCTTCAATTCTTCAGCAAGTTTTGTAATTTAAATCCTTAATGCTTAAAAGACTAAGCTTCATAAAATTACACGAAACAAATTCACCTTTAAGTTTTTAACTTTGAATTTTCTCATTAATTTGGAATACTGTTATATTTTGTGGGCGGCGATCCATATCAGAGAGATATTTTAATTTGGGTCGCCGCCCACAAAATAATCGCCGCAGAGAGATATTGAGCATGCTTATAATTTTAATTTTTGCAACTATCAGTGCAACTGAGGGCGACAAAAACACGAATAGGCAATTCCAGATTATCTCCCAACAAACAAAGTCCAAAATAAAACAAGGTTAAAGTTTTCTGTTTTAAAAATTCTATATCCAAAGCAGATAAGTTTCTAAAAATCACTGCTAAAAACTTTTCTAAAAAAATTGGGTGAAGCAATACTCCTCTATAACGTTTAAAAAGGTAGTATATTTTTTTTAAAAAGAAACGTTTAAAAAGATATAAGGATAAAATACCCATTAATTGGTATATGGTATTATGAGGTCATTGATAAGAATAATTTGATAAATGTAAATGAATCAAATTTAAGTAAAGCAATAGGCTGACTCGAACTTGCACATGACGTACTGTCCCTTGATAGTAAGTACAGTTCGATCTTGAAGGAGCCCTATTGATCAATTACGAAAATAGGAACCATGGACGCAAGCTGATGCAAGAAAGCGATCATCTGACTCCAAAGTGAAGAAGTGCAGTACCTGTGAACTAATAATGCGATTTTATAAAAAAGCCTGTCTTTTTTAACAGAAACATTTGGTAAACTTGTCATTTAAACAGTTTCAAGTAATATTAAATACAAAGCAGAAGCAACACAATAATTTAATTTATTATTATTTAAACTGTATTAAGGAACTGTTTAAAAATTGTAAAAATAGAATTTAATAATAAATCGCAACTCCACAAAATTAGTTTATTTATATGTTTGATACATTACAGTAGCCAAACTCTCCAGCTAAAATTTTTTTAGACATATATGTAGCAGCCGTTTTGCTTGAAATTATTAAAACAATAACTCTCCCTGGTAAAAAATTTTCTCTAAAGAATATTTGGGAATATATTGGGATTGTTGAAAATGAAATAATACTATAAGACTCACAGAAGACCTCGTTTAAAATAACGGCGTTACTATCAAACATCCCGATTAGAGAAACTTGTTTACATGAGAATAAAATCCCAAACTAGCTTGTCAAATCCTGTGTCAATGATATCACAACATTGATAACCCAAAAACAACGCCTTTCAGCAATTCGACTTATTCCTCCAATCTTGTGTAGATACACGTTTTTTTATAATTTTCGACTCTAAAGAGCAAAACGGAACTGATTTCCTCAAAGACAACAATAGTTTAGAACACACCATGTTTACTATGGTTTCCACATAATAAACTTCTCTTTCTATATCTCCTTGAATTTGATATACAGGGTATCCAAAAAATCTGGTAACATGGCAGATATCTCCAAGCTGCCAGGTAGGCGAGATCTGATGAGTGTGATTTATAGTTAATAGGGGGGGGGAGGGGGGAGTCATTGCCGCACTCAAATTTGACTTTGACCCCCAAATTTAAGGTCATCCTTAGTTGCTAACTCGAAAACTATTAAAGATAAGAGAAAAATTTCCCGTTCATACCCTGTAGAGCAACACCACATTAGTCTAAAAACAATCTTTAATCACACCCTTCCCCTCGTAAGACTGAGAAAATGGGCGAGAAAGAGTCACTCAAAGAAAGAAAATTTCCAACGGTGTGCTTCACTGCAATGCAAATGTGTTAGAAACCTCAGCCAACTTGGCAGCCCAAGCTGGCCTTGAGTGACTCTTTCTCGCCCATTTTCTCAAAATCTTTCAAGGGGAAGGGCGTGTTTAAAAATTGTTTTTATACTAATGTGATGTTGCTCTACAGGGTTGCAATTGGAAATTTTTCTCTAATAGTTTTCGAGTTGGCAAATGGATGAACTTAAGTTTGGGAGTCATCCATTTGATTGTGGCGATGAATTCCCCATCCCCCTATTACCTATAAACCACACGCCACAGATTTCGCCTACCTGGCAGCTTTGAGATATCCACCCTGCATATTAATTTAATTTAATTTAATTTAATTTATTCAAGTTTCCAACGGGATTTACCCATAAAGTACATTATAAACAATAAGAGGGGGGGAGGGGAAATCAGAATACAATAATTAAAAGGAAAAAGAAAGCAATCAGCAAATTCTACATATAGTTAAAAACTCCAAGTTCTATGTAAAACACTCTTGAAACGATAAAAATTACAATTGAAAAGATCCAGATTCTTAGGAATAGTATTACCAGTAAATTGGATACGAATAATTGCACACATTATTTTATAGTTTGTGGCGCAGAAGGGAATGTGAAAAGTAACTTTACTACGGGTAAAATTAGGAATTTTGAAATTAATTCTGCTCAGAAGTTCGGGGGAATCAATATACCCATTTATCAATTTATAGTCAAAGAGAGCAACTTGAATCCTTCTTCTACTCTGTAATGATGGAAGTCTTAATAGTAATGGATCCTGTTCACGGGAAGTGGTTATGGATTTAAGCTCAAATCGAGAGGATAAGAAATGAATGAATCGTTTTTGAACAGATTGAATTTCATCAATAAGACCCAGCTGTGATGGATTCCAAACGACAGAGGCGTATTCTAAGATAGGTCTAACGTAGGTGCAAAATAGAAGAACTAAGACTGAGGGTTTATTAATAAATTTAAAGGAACGAATTAGTAGTCCTAAGGCTTTATTCGCTTTTGAAAGATATAATGAACATGGGGCTCTGGACTTAAAGAGTGTGTATGAAGAACTCCGAGGTCCAGAATACTAGAGCACCGAATTAATGGAGTATCAAAAATATAATATACGAAGCTAGTTATTGAGTGTGATCTATAATAGGTTATACATTTACACTTTCGAGGATTCAGGGCCATACGATTTTGTATACACCAGTTTTGGACTGCATACAGGCTGTGTTGCAATTTCTCACAGTCATCAGCGGAAGAGACGGGCCAGTAGAGTTTCACGTCGTCGGCAAATAGCAGCAACTGAACGTCAACAACATTAGCCAAGTCATTAATAAATAGATTAAAGAGAACTGGTCCTAGGTGTGATCCTTGCGGTACACCAGATGATGCAGTAAATGAAGATGAATACGAGGAAGCATATCTAACAATTAATTGGCGATCTTTTAAATAGGAAGAAAACCATGCTAATAATAAACCAGTGATCCCATAAGATTCTAATTTGTGCAGAAGTACGGAGTGATCTACTCTATCAAAGGCCTTTGTGAAATCCAGATAAATAGCGTCGATTTGTTGATGATTTTTAAAGGCAGATATTAAGTGGGTTTGAAATGAAACTAACTCAGTACTTCTGCCGGACATAAATCCATGTTGGAAGGAGGAGATATGCCTGGTCAAGAGATTACCAATTTTGGATAATAGCAGTTTTTCTCAATAATCTTTGCTAAAACATTCTGGATGATAACATCTGATTCTGGGTAAATAAAAGTCAACTCTACATCTACTTTATTGACAAGGTCGCTTAGACTACGTGGTTTTAGGTGTTAATTTCTTTTTATTTACCCAGTTTGGGTGCTATTCATTATTAATAATAATAATAATAATAATAACCGGTCGATAATTGCAGACACTGGCTAATGAACCAGATTTATGAATGGGTACAACATAACTATTCTTCAGAATGTCAGGGAAACATCCATATTGGAAGGATAAATTAACCAAATTAGTAATAGGGTAATATAAAAGAGTAGCACAATGTTTTAAAACACTGGAGGGGATACAATCCGGGCCACAACCTTTATAAGGGTTTAACTTATAAAGAGTATTACATACCTCTTCAAAGGTAACGTGACAAGATGATAGGGGAACGGAGGTATCCTTCTGAGTGATCGAATGATTAGGGTTGTCATTTGCGGAATTAGGCGTATCATTCCCAGTGAATACAGAGGCAAAATGTTGTGCAAATAGTTCACATATAGCTTTAGGATCACTTACTGATGCATCGTTGTGCTTAAGTATAGATGTATGTACTGAAGAGAGTTGGCAGTTACGAATGAAACTCCAAAATAACTTCAGATTATTTGGAAGAGATTCCTGGATTCGGGAAGTATAATCTTTAAAACACTGCCTAGTGAGAGCACGACAGCGTCTACGGATGGAAACAAACTTGAGGTAATCAGATGAACGCAGCGATTGCTTATATTGCTTATGGAAAATCTTTTTTTCAATTATAAGCGTTTTGAGCGATGAGGAAATCCAACAAGGGAAATTGTCGTTGCCAGTTTTCCTACTTGGAGTATGGCATAAGATAATCTGTCTTAAGAAAGGGTATTTATTCCAAATAGCCCCTAGCAATGTTATGCCCATAGGATGGCAGCATTGAGGAAAGATGGCAGCATGGCACTGTTTTCCGCGGCATTCAATAATCCGTGCTATTTACAAGATGAAACCAGAAAGTTGAGGACAGTGTACGGTTAAGCTGTGAGTCACAAACGTGTGAATGAGTGGTTTAAGCATTTCCGTGAAGAACTAGAAACCCTCGAAGATGAACCACGTTTTGGAAAGCCGACAACCTGCACAACACCGCACAATATAGAACGTGTTCGTGAGTTTCTTCTAAAGGATCGCCGTTCGTCTGTTCGGCTTTTCAAACGGATATTCAA
>JAHWFO010108676.1:0-18860 GCA_023313115.1 Rhysida immarginata
GGCATTTTTATTTCTGTTCATATCTCAGTTATCGTTCATATTTGAACCCATGTTCATAGGACGTTTTGTGTTTATCTTAACCTCTATAATACCCCCTTTAAGTATTTTACATTCGATGTAAATCACCCTGTATATACAGGAAAATTAAGGTACTGTAATGTAGATTTGCACTAATTTCGTTTGATTTTCATCAGGATAGAATGCAACTGCATCACATCGAAGCAGTATCAGTTTTCTGAAATCGTTGTTGTCAGGATTGTACATCACAGAGCTGCTTGTTAACCATATAAAGCTATTGCTGATGATGAAAATGAAGAAGAACGTTTGAATTTTGGTTTTCATTCAGATTTTGAAGGTTTCTCATAAATTAAGCCAATTCGTTTTACTTTTACATGTTTATCATAAAGGGGGAAAGAGGGAGGGGTTTAACTATCGCTGCTGCATAACTACAGTTTTTGTTTTTAAATAAAGTTTTTATCAATGCTGTGGCGTTATTACCGTAAATTACGGTATATTTCTTTTTCTATCGCAACTGCATGATCTTGTAGTTCCTTTTGATATTAAAAGATATATTTTTTTTAATCAATTATCTCATTTGAGAATAGAGTTAACCTAATTTACAGAATTTGAAAACTTTTTAACATCTACTGACTTAGTTTGCATTATTACTTACGAGGGTGAATCAAAAAGTAAGTTACACTCAGCACCATCTGCGCTCGAAGAGCACCGACATCATTCGTAGTTTTTAAGGATGTTGCCTGCATGTCTATAATTGCAATGTGGCATGATCCCACATTTTGAAATGTTTACTGTGTATGCAAGAGTATTGTTGTCATGGTGCAGCAACTGGTTGTACACTCCAAATTGGAGATTCGCGGAACAATCAGTTCTTTCTGGGCGAAAGGCTTAAACTGCACTGAAATCCATAAGGAAATTTGCAGTGTCTACGGAGATAATGTGATTTCTCTGTAATTGTGAAGTGGTGCTAGCAATTCGAAAATGGGTGCTCAGATTTGACTGATGAATACCGCGCAGGAAGACCATCAATGTCCAACACTCCCGAGCATATTGCCCACGTTAATGAGATGGCTCTGAACAATCAATGAATCAGAATTCAAAAAATCGCTAGAATGCTTAGCGTTTCTTATGGTACTGTGCACTCTATTATTAACGTGTGACTGTAGGTCAGTGTGTCTTAAATGTGGGAGGAGGGCGTTTTATGTGGTATGAGTACCTGGTGTATGTGTGTTCATTTAGGATGGGGTGTTTGTTGTATTAAGAGTCACTTACTTTACTGATAATCCCGTTATTCGCTGTAAGGTGACGTGTCAGGTCTTACATCTAATACAACCTCTGACAATTAAGTTCGGTGAATGACGTCACACCCTAATCTGTGCGAGCTTTACACGAGTAACAATGCATGTGAATACAAGCCCAGTCATCGTTTAAGCAAGTTCAGACAGGTCACGTTTGTGCGTGCAATGGTTTAGCAGATGCGCGTTTCTTCAGTTGAAAGTGTAGCGTGCACACGTAACTGTGGATAATGGATCAAAGAGGAACACTGCCGTAATCGTGCAACAGTTTCTGGCCAACAAAGGGGTCGTATCCATAGCTCATCCACCTTATTCACAAGACTTGGCACCGGCAGACTTTTTCTTGTTCCCATGCCTGAAACGGGCCTTAAAGGGGCACGGATTTGCGGACATTCCAGACATTCAAGCAAATATGGCACGTGAACTTAAAGCCATCCCTAAGGAGCTTCCAGGACTTATACACCAGATCCCAAAAGTGTATTGCCTTCCAGGGTGTTTATTTCAAAGGACAATAAAGTAAATGTGGCTCTATCTGTTTTGCATTTTGTTGTGTGAACTCATTCATCGAACGTAATTGTCAGAGGTTGTATATATGTGTTGCTTATCTTGTGTTTTTAATATTTATGATTATTGTTGCTAGTTAAGAACGCTAAAATATTTTACTCGTTTGTTAAAAATGTGTGAGCGATCTCCCGATGTTACAACAATGCTTTTTGGGCTGCAGTGAGGAGCTTTGTTGTAGCAGAGAGTTTCTAAATATTTTAGAAGAGCAGCTGTTCTTTCATTGTTGTAGCATGCTCGGCAGTGAAGCAAGATGTGGAGCGGACATTCAGAAGGAATGGAGAATTTGTTCAACATTGATGATATTCCACATCCACTTTGTAAATAACCTGTCTTTTGTGCTGAAAAGCTATGAAGGTTCTGCGGCTTTATTAGCAACATGGTTATGTTTTAAAATTGCAGTTGTGTTTATTATATTGTTTTTTTTTTTTGTTTTTTTGTGTGTGCAAAACATGAGCATTACGCATTGAACCTTGGAACACGCTCATGGCGGCTGGGAAGGTTCAATGCTCTTTTGTTCTTTCAACGGCGTTTATGAAGTGTTCTACTGCGATTATTTGTCTAAGTTGAGAAAACTCCTGCCGTGAACTGGTAAGAACTTTCCAATTTGTTTGCCCCTCGCTTTAATGTAGGAACCTGTGGGATTTGTCTTCTATTTTGTTTTTCCCTCCGGTTGACGGTAGCCTGGTTTTGTGATCGAACAGGGATATCGCCGTTCTCCTGACGTGAGCCAGCGCCCGCCCGAGAGCAAGAGGAGGCCTTTCGGCTCAGTTTTCAACTGCTTGCTGAATTCTTGCTCATGATTAACGTTCGTCGTGATTACCCATTAGCTTAATGCCGATCGGACTTGAACTGTAATTTAAGTAATCGCGGTTTAATGGTGATAACAACTAAGAGTGGGCAGCAGTGACTTGGCTGTTTATTTGATTGTAAAGCTGAACTTGCACAAGTTGGCCGATAAATTTGAGTGGGTTGTTGCCCTGTAGTAGTGCATGCAGAATCCACCCTTGTGCACAGCTGGCGTCATAGGTCCCTTTCAGTCGTTGTGGACTGAGGAAGTAGTGATTGGGTAGAACGCTATTGTTTGTCGGAGCGCAAGGCGTTCGCATTTTAGCTATTGTGCGGGGTTACAGCACCCCTCCCCTCCCCAAAACCATACCCGCTGAAAGATAATAGCCAAAGGGTTGCGTGGTGCTCTTAAAAAGGGGTGCACGGCACGTTCTCAATGTTACCTGGTACAACCGATCCCCAGATGCCTCGCCAGCCATTGTGCGTTTGAGTTGCTCAGGGACGGGCTGGCATTGCTGTGCAAAAACAACTGTAATAGATATCTTATGATGATTGTGCAGGTAAGATGCTGGTGTAGAAAAGCTTATTGCTTTATTGTAATTGTTGTAATCAGAGTGTTTTTTTCATTATTTTGAGAAATATTTACTTTTGTTGTTATTTTTCTGTGCTGTTCGTTTTAGGGGCCCCCTGAAATCTGCTTTATTTACGCGATAGTAATATTCATATGCTTAGTTTTAGCTTGTAAAATTTTGTGATTTAGCATTAAACACCCAGTTATTCCAATTACACCGACTATTGCTTACGTTTTTCACTGCCCTAAACGAGTCTCACCCTCCCTGCCCTACTGCACGGAGGTGGTATAGGTTCAAGGTCCGGCTCACATACTCGCCCCCGTGTGCGGGTGCACAAATGAAGCTGGAGCGGATTTTTACCGCAGCAGCATGGAAAAATTAATTTCATATTCAGACAACAAGTGTTGGGTGATTATATAGAAAGTGAAATAAATGGTACAAGTTTCCTCAGAATGTATGAGATCTTAACTTACATCTGTTTTTACCGTTTCAGAGTGTAACTTTCTTTTTGATTCACTCTCGTAACATTAAATTAAAGATATACATTTCTATATATGCATACTCAATAAATATAATATTATACGGTATATATTTTATCTTATACATACCTTTTCTGAATTCATGTATACATATATTGCTCCACCTATATCCTTGCCATAATAGAATGGGGCACCAACTATTAGATCTGGATAACTGAAAGAAAATTTGTTCGACAAATTTATTTATTATTCAATTAAATTATTCTTTTAAAATCATTCACTGATATTATTTACTTGTCATTATTTAAATCGGCACTTGCTAGTTCGTAACCAAATGAGGATGCAAAAAGTTCACCAGATAAAATTAATTTTACTGCTAAAGTTGTGTTGCCTTTCTCTTTGGTGAAAAAAATAACTTGACCTACATTATTTGCTCGTGGAGCACCAGCAACGTATGTCATTTTATTTTTGAAAAATTTTCCAGAGGTTACAGCCATTCCTAAATAAAATATATAAACGTAATTAGAATAATCAAACTTGATAATTGCAGAACAAATTTGTGTGAGGAACCTGCCCTCAAAATTTGTAAGTGTATTTTTAATACACCCTGTATATCACACAATAAACGAGGGCAAATTAATAAGTCTATTCCAGGAATATTTTTCACAGCAATTCATTGGTCAAACAAGACAACATTAGGTGTGCAGAAGTAGCAGTTCATTACTTATTTTTCTATATATCTACCGCTGGTGGAAATGCATTTTTCCCACCGTGACACCAATTTGGATATGCCAGCTTCATAAAACATCGTCCTCTGTTGGTGCAACCACTGCCACACAGCATGTTTGCACTCACGATCAGACAAGAAGTGCTGACCAGCCAATGCCTTCTTCATCGGGCTGAAGAGGTGATAATCCAAGGGCATCAGATCTGGACTGTATGGCAGATGGTCCATGATTTCTCAGCCGTACCTATCGATTTTTTCCTTGACTGCCATGGCAACATGTGGCTTTGCGTTTTCGTGAAGGAGACAGACATGGGGTCACTCTGTCGCTTATCACGCAAGACACGGCGTAGCTTGGTAAGCGTGGCAGTGTAGGATATTGCATTGATTCTTCCACATGCTGTGCAGCAGTGGTTACACGAGCAGGCTATGACGTTTTATGCAGCTGGTATATCCAAACTTGTGTCACGGTGGGAAATGTGCATTGTCATCGGTGGTGGATATACAGTAAAGAAAAATAAGTAATGAACTGCTACTCCCGCACACCTAATGCTGTCTTGTTTGACAATAAATAGCTACGAAAAAATTCGTGGAATCGATTTATTGTTTTGCCCTGATATCTTAGCAATTAAAATTTATGACAAGGGTTATCATAATGGTATCATCTGAACACGTGCAACTGAACCTAATCAAACCATACCGTATTTTCGCTAATATACCCCGCACCCCTGTATACCGGCGGAGTATCCAATATACGGGACTAAAAAAAGTTCGAGATTTATTATTTAAAGCTGGATATTAATAAATACACTGAACTCAATTAAAAATCTTATTGGCAGTATAAAATCTTACGATACAATTTACAACATGAAATCACATTAAACTATGAATGATTTTGTATATAAAATATGAAATCTTAATACATTTTCTGTTCTTGCTCTTATAAGTACCTTGTTAGATGAAATATACGACTTCTTTTCTGTATATGAAAAGAGAAGGAGACAAAACTGAGCTAAAGAATAAGAAATGGATGAAGAGTTTATTTTGCAGGGGGAAAAAAACAGAAAATACAGAAATCAGCAACTCATAAATTTCTGACAATTGACAATTGAACAATGAACTGTACATCTGTTCAGGTGGGACGGAAGCTTCCAGTAATTAAACCATTATCAAATTTCTTCAAGACGTTCTGCAGATAGTCATAATGTTAGATGGCTGGTGCGCCCATGTCATGATGGCAAGATCATCAGCATAGAAATATAAATTACACATTGCGGTTTTGGGAAATCGTGCACAAAATTATTAAACAGAATGGGCCAGAGGACAGAACCTTGTGAAACAATGGCCTTTACTTTACGGAGTGTGGATAGATTTTCGCCAACGTCAGCTTAATAGAACCTGTTGGCAAGAAAGGATTTCACCATCGAAATCAAAGCAGGAGGAAACACATCTCTAATCATCTTGTAGATTAGGCCTTCGTGCTACACCTGGTCGAAAGCTTTACTGACATCGAGAAAAACTACACAACAGAACCTGAAAGGTTCAGGGGGGGGTGCTCAGGTCTTCAATGAGCCTCCATATCTGCATCTGACAAGAGCGGGCGGCACAAAAGCCGAACTGATCTTTCTGGACTAAACCAGTGGTGAAACATTGTTCATTGAGCCTTGTGAGAATCGTTTTCTCCAAAACTAAGACATTGACGGGAGCAGGCTGAGAGGTCAGTAGCTCATGGGAATTGTTGTATTTTGCCCCTCCTTGGGGATACTGAACAAAATAGATTGCTTCCAAGAAGTCGGGAAGTAGGAAAACTTCCAGCAGTGTTTATGATATTCATGATGCCGTTAACGTTCTTGGGATATTTTTAGGGCATTATTATTCACCTTGTCCCTTCCTCTTTTTCAAATTTCTTATGATGGTAGCGATCTCTACAGCCTCGATGTCGATCTTTGTTTTATGTTGCGGGCCTTCATCAAAGTTGCTAAGACCATCTTTCATACGCTATGACATGAATTGACTCAAGGGATTATTATTTGGGCTTTGTGCTGATCAGTTTGCAAGTAATTACCTTGTAGGGTGTGAAATTGAGGAGAAATATTCTTTTTCTGTAAAGCTCTAACAATGATCCAAATGGAAAGCTTTTGACCTTTTCATTCCATCTAGCGTCTCGAAGATCACAAATTTCTGCCAAATTACCTTATTTATATGTATGTAAACTATGAGGGCAAAAAGGGCTATGATTGGCTCATATTTCCTGACTTCTATTGACAACCAATCATAATAAGGTCATAACACAAATCAATACTGATAGGTAAGATATATTTATCTTCATCCAAAATATCATTGTAATAATGTTTTTATAAAAAAGTGGCATTTCGTAATAGTTTTGCTAGACACACTGGTATTATCCAATCAATGTATGCCAGTGTTGTTTATTTTAATTCTAATTCATTGTGCTTATGACTCATTGCCTTTGTCATGCCATTCGTTGTACAGTAGAACCTCGTTTTTACGAACTCGCATTTTATGAAATTCCAGATTTTACGAAGTAATTCTGAAATCCCGACCCCCTCCTGTTAATTTCCATATAATAAACTTTAAGTTTTACGAAGTGTTTTTATGACGAAATTCGGATTTTGCGAAGTTAGAAGTTGTAATTGCTAGTAAAAAATTGTATTAAAAAAGGGAAAAAATTTTTGCGTGAGCGGCCTGGTTGCATTTTTTCGTCTGGTTGCATTTTGCAATATGTTCATTTGGCATGTTATCGCCGTCGTGATCGATGATTAACTGGACTACAGTTGGGAGGGACGAGAGATGACCATTTCGTAATGGAGGTGTGAGATTGTAACCATTCTAAAATAAGGGAAGGAAGGGTATTGCTCCCCTTCCCCTACCCCCAAGTTGGAAAGTTAAAAAACTAATTTAGATCAGAAAGGTTAGACAGTAAATAATACCAATGGATTAGCCCTGATAATCCCCCTACCCCAACTCTCTACGTGTATTTTTTTTTATAGGCTAAAAGCACTTTTAAATCAGATTTTCAACTAGTTTTTATTTTATTTTTATACCATTTTTTTAATTACTATTCATATGGAATAAACTATGATTTACTAGATCTATATTTTTATGTATTCTTAATGTGGAAATAAATTCATACACATGAAAACATCCATTCAACCAAATAGCAATAGGAGACTTTAACTTCGGCTTCTTTTATTCGTCACTAGAGTGCAGCAGGTGTCCAATTTTGGTATTGGTCATTTCCGGTCTATGAACTGAGAAACGTGTTTGTTAGCTATTGAATTTGTTCTCGCCCCGAAAATAGTTACCGTACTTTCATTAACATAGAAATCTTGCCAATTAATTGATGTGGCCAACAGTGTATAGCAAATTCAAAGAAAAGCATGACATGAAAAGGTTTAATGTTCCATTTATTCCCCAGTAAGCATGACATGCTTGCAAAATGGATAAAAGCATGCATGACATGCTTGCAAAATGGAAAAGGGGACCGAATGTCAGAGAGTAATATAGTTAAGACCAGAAAAATACCAAACAGAAGAATTATCGTTGAAAGGGTCATAGGATTGGCCAAGAAAAACAAAATTCAGGGTGTCTAGCAAAATAATTTTATAAAATTCCCTGATTTTTCCCTGTTGTTCACGTAATTTTCCCTGACCACTGGCGGCAAAATAAGTCTATCTTGATAGATTATTATTGACATTTTTCGTCCTATTTTGCATTTTTTTCCTGATTTTGTAAAATTCCCCAATTTTTTTCGTGAATTTGTAAAAAATCCTTGATTTTCCCGGTTACAAAAAAATTCCCTGACTTTTCCCGTCGCTGGTCACCCTGAAAATTCTTAAAGATCCTTAACCTACTTATTTGTGGCCAATTTCAACCCAGGTATTTTATAATTGTTTTATGTTATCGAATTTGAAAGAATCAATTAAATGATTGTATAATCAAGAAAGACAACAAAATGTGAAATAAATAATTTTTTTAATTTTTAAAATAAAAGAAATTTTATTTTCATGGTTTTGGGTATTTAAATCATTAGGCATTTATTTAACAACAGAGGTGCAAAAACTCTTTGGTAATATAGATCTATGTCTTTCAAAATATTATTGCAGAAGGTTTCATCATACTATATAAATACCCTTAGTGGTCCAAATTACAAAGTCTGTTTTCTCTATTTTCACCACATGCATTTGCATTTGTGTATAGTATGCATGTCTTTTGTTAAGTGTGGGCATTCTACCATGTTTATTTAAATAAGGTGCAGCAGTTGGGGTTTCACTTCTAATTGAGAAAAGGGCACTTAATCTCTACAAGGAATAAATTATCATCAGATTTTCCATCAGGTGAAGCAGCAAGATAGGCTCGTTGTTCATCTATATGTAAACCACACTTGATAATCTGATTACTTGTAATTTTGCAGTATTGCTTCAGTGCAATGGATTCATGGGTTAAGCCCCATTTGCAGGCCTTTCCTAGCTTAACTGTCTTGCCAAGAGAAATTTGTCTATTAGCCGGACCTTTGACAAATTTATTTGCACGAACAGTACGCACAATTGAGTGCGCAATAGAAGCTGTCACTCGTGTTGAACGATATACGTACAATTTTTTGCAGTTGCTTTGATTTCTTGTGCATTTTTCAATTTGCTTTCTTTCTGCATCATTTACTTGATTTAGAGCATTAGTGAAATTGACAGTAAAATTTTGTGAATAACATCCATGAACGTGCAAGTAAGCTACAGTGTTACATTTCCTGCAAGCAGTTGCAATGCCATCAACTCCATAGTTTATCATCAAATTTAAAAACATATTGGTGTTTTCTGTATCACAGTTTTTCGTGAAGGGCGATTTTTGTTTGCATATTTCACTAGCAGTCATTATCGGAGCATTTCGACCTGCAGGTGGCTGGTGCCAGGTTTGCAGTTAAGACGTCTTAGATGTAAATTCATTTGTGATTCCAGTTGCACCAAATTGTTCAATGTTGTTGTAACATAAAGCTGCAACATACTTATATGCAACTGACAACGATTCTTTTCCAGCCAAACAACTACACCAAGCTTGGTGAATTTTCCAATCATCATCTTTAATTGACAGGGGAGTTGCTCCTCTGTCTGTCTGTCTGTCTGTGTGTCTGTGTCTGTGTGTGTGTGTGTGTGTGTGTGTGTGAGAGAGAGAGATATGGCTGTTATTGTGTGCCGAGTTTTGTTTTAGATATATTAAAATAAACTTTGTAGTGTTTTTATTTTTCGCTGTAAGAGGCTGTGTCATTTACAGCGTTGGCTTTGGTTGTGTTGTTATAATGTTTACGTTTAGTGCGTTTGTTAGGAGCAGTTAAAGAGTTTGCAGTCGCTGCAACAATGTTCGCATCGTTTGTTGTGGGGCTTCGTTGTAGTGAGGAAAAATTCGTGGGATAAACTGTGATAGTTTGTTGTCTGCATGTGTATTGCTTTTTCGATTCCAATGAGGAGAAGATGTTGAGAGCGGGTCAGAAAAATCGAACAATGGCGTTTTTGCAAATGGCGATTTTTTTCGTTCCCCTATAAAAAGTGTTTTGATGCCGGTAAAGTTAATTAACGGTATCGTCATTCTCCACTAATTTATAGTGAGAGATTTTCCTGTTTGTAATAAAAAACAGCGATGAAATTATAATAACATGGGTGTTGCTAAATGTGAATAAACGCGTGCTCATGGCTTGGATAGCGTTCGATGGAGGAGTTTGGTGCAGTTTCGCAGAAACCGTTCAACTAAGATAAGAAAACATCTTGTCAGCGTAGACGGGTGAGAATGTTCCTTTTTTCTGACTAGTTAAGTGCCGTGGCTTCTTGAACTCTGACTTTGACATTCCTTTTTCGTCCCAGATAAGGATTCTTTTGCACATTGAGGCGTAGATTTACACTTGCCTTGTGAGAGAACGCCGCCCGATTGAAGTGAAGTCCAGTTTGGACGCTTATTCTTTTGAGCGCTTTGTATATGTCCGTCAATGACCAAATGGCCTTATGCCAATATTTCAGAACTTAAGTTTAGTTGATTGTATGGTGTTGACACTAGGTTATACATGGGGACCATTTTTCGCTCGCATGAGTGAATTGCTTTGTAAAGCCGAGCCTGCACAAGTGATCCGTGGCACTTGTGTAGTATGAAGTGGAATTGCAGTGGGGTGAAATATTTGCCGTGAAGCAGATAGACATATTTGTCTCACATGATCAAAGGGCGTTTGAACAGTAGGTGCTGAGTATACGTTGTTATGTATGAGCAAGAGTCGCTCAGTAAGTTTCATAACAAGGGGGTTACAGTACCTCTCCCCCCCTCCACAGTTTCTAGCAGACTAAGGCAATCAAAGTCAATCGGATTGTGGGTGCTGTTCGTAAAAGAGGTATACGACGCTTTCGTGGGTCAGTTTGAGCCTGAGAGCCAAGTGTGACCGCATCTGTAGCAAATAGCCCTTTGGTTGAATTTGTTTTGCACTTACTGTGTATTGAACAGTTGTGCTGGCAAGATGCCACTTGTAAATATGCAGGGTTCTCCTCAGGCCCTTTTGAACGGGCATGCCGCCCGGCTGATTTTGGTGACCGCCCGGCTGAACATGAGAAACTGCACACCAGTGCATAGTATTTCACTTGTTTTTAATTTTTGTCTGCCCGGCTATTTTATCTTTCCACCCAGCTGATAAAATATTCTGGGGAGAACACTGATGTGCATTAACCGTTATGAACGTTGTTCCTGTAATTTACTTTGTGCTAATTAATTTGTAATTAAATTGATTGATATTCTGTTTTCGTTAAAGGGGGCTCCTTATTTTATGTAAAGGTTATGTTAGTTTTTTACAAATTATCTAATGATTGTTTTGTTCAGTTGAGACTGGTTGATAATTAAAGAAATACTTTAGTTTCCTAAACACACCGTCTATCTCTCTGTTCACCGCCCTTACGAGTTCCACCCTCCCTTGCCTCGCCGTACGGGGTTCGGATCGGTCTCAGTCCTGCCCCCGCACGTGGGTGGCACAATGAAATCATTTTATGGGCCTGTTGCGTGTGGCCTGATTTAGCACATTTTCTTTCAGCATTGATGCTGTTCTTTTTTAAACAGAGCTTGCAAAAAACATTTGCACCAAATTTCTTATTCTCATTGCTTTCTGCACAGATAACGTGAACCTATTCATTACAATCTGAACACTTGTGGGCTCCTGAAGTCTCATTTTTACAAATAATGCAATTTTTTCTTAAAATATTTTTTGTTTGTCGATTATTGTATGATTTCATTGTTATCTTTTTTTCTGTAATACTTCATTTTCATCATTATTATCATTTTCTGTAATAATCTGGTTTTGTGGAGCTAGATTGCACTAGTTCTTGTCATTCCTATTCAATTTCTATAAAGCATATACCGTGTGTTTCAAAAGTTCCCGAACTGCCCCTTCTGTATGTAGGGAAAGTCTAACCTATGAAAACAGGAGTAATGTTTGGCCACCACTGAAATAAACCATGTACTGAAATAAATGACATAAAATCAGTTTTACATACTGGTAAAGTTCTCAAATGTGTTTATTTTATTTTTACATTACCAAAGGAAACAGTACACGTAGTTTATACCATTTGCTTAAAGTGTTCACTGTTCAGCTCTTGACAATACGCTAGTCGGTGCTCAAACGCACTGCAGGCATTGATTAGGATTGCCTGAGGAATATTTGCCGTCACCTGCCTAATTCCTTCCTTCAGTTCGTTAATGCTTGCAGGGCATGTCTCGAAGACCCGTGCTTAACACAGCCCCAAGAAAAAGTCAAGCGGGGAAAGATCTGGGGATCGAGGCGGCCACTCAATGCTTCCCCTTCTGCCAATCCAGCGATCAGGGATACTTCGTCCAGATACTGGCGTACAGAGATGGCATAATGGGGAGGAGCCCCATCCTATTGGAACCAGATGTCATTTTCGCCTGCTGCCTCGGTAACAGCTGGACCAACCTCATCTTCTAACAGTTGAAAGTATTTGGAGCCATTCAGTGTTCCCAGGCTTTTGGCTTTTGCGTTCCAGTTTTTTTAGCGATGAGAAGTTAGCATGCCTTAGCCACAAATAAGAGGGGCCATCGATTGATATTGCAAATGGCCTTATAAATACATTGCAGAAGCCATGCTGATATCGTGATTGAGTATTATTTGTTTGTCTGCAATTTCGTTTTGTATTCCACCAATATGAGAAGAGATGTAATACAAGCTATTGATATGTCATTCGATTGTGCAAGCTTCAAAGGGAGACTTGGATTTTTAGAGGGTGAGATGAACGTTTTCTTATTGTCGCGCAATCCCGGCTGTCCAGAACAGTCTTGTAATTAATGTCAGTTCATTGAACTCGATTTGATATTGTTTGATATCCGACCCCCATTTGTGTATGACGAATGGCAACATCTCTGTACCTGAAATTAGAGTTTCGGTTTTGAGTGACTAGTCATGATAAATGGCTATGTAGTTTTGAAAGACCGAGTGACTAGCAGTCTATTTGCTGACGCTGCTCAGGGGCCACTGGAACACTGTTAAAGTCAAAATTATTTTGATGCTGCCCTGACATAAGAAGTGGAATGTACTGAACGTAGAGAGTAAATGAGCCAAGAAGGCCATATTAACTGTAAAGCTGGGCATTCCCAGTCGTACTCAGAGGGTAGGGGCCGTAAGCCATTTAATGACTAGGACATGGGTTCGTTTCTACTGGTGCACGCATGAACCAGGTAATGGAGGTGCCTTGGGTGACCCATCGCATTTGGACAATGCTCTGTAGGATTGACCAAACGAGGGGTGATCAAAGTGCTGTTGCGCGACTAGAGATTAGAGCTGCAGGGCACATTTGGGGTTATTGTACTTGTGCCAGGTGCTGGCAGTATGACTCGAGTTTTAATGAGAAATTAATGTTGGCTGTTGTTAATATTAAGTTTTATTTTATGTGTTTATTGTCTGATCAACAGTTGATCATTTTTTGGTTAATTTTAAAATACCGTGTTGTCATATATGGTTAATATATGAGTGACATTATATTCAAGTTATGGCTTCTCCTGCAATTACATGACCAAGATAAATCAAACTTGGAACTGCGAATTTTTTTCTGGAGTGCCGGATTTCCATATAGGTGAGACCATTCTATTTTGTTCTTGTCATAAGCCGATTTCACCGTGGATGATTGCAGATAGAGAGTGATGCGACACAGCCATTAAGTTGTGCAGATTCAGTTTTGTGGGGTGATGGGTCGCAACATTGTGTGACATCCTGTGTAAAGAGTTGATTCAATAATGATTCAATGTTCCTTCTCGTCTGGTGAAAGCTCAATGGACCAGGGTTGTGAGGCATAGGCCCAAGTCCAGGTAAATTGGGAGATGGTGTTATGAGTGTGCAGTCGTTTCCTGACTTTTAAGGACAGACAACACTAGGCTATGAGTTCGTTGCATAAATTGTATAGTTATTTAAATGTAGTTGGCTGTATGCAGCAGCAATTTGTAAAGCAGAGCATTTTGCCCCATGCCTTAATGCGCACGTAATAGTGGGCATGTGAGGTAGTTTAGTGCAGGATTCTTACATGTGAAGACAAACTTCCTGTGGGGAACTACTTTCGTATGGTGGGTGGCGACCAATGCTACAGAAGCGACGCCTTAACCTCGGGATAGTTAACAGGTGTTCTGGGTGTGTTTTGTTGTTCTGGGAGCAATGCATATAGAGGACACGGGGTTACGGTGCACCTCCTCGTTTGCTGCAAAAGGGGCACTTAGCGCTTTCCTGGCATTAGAGTTGTATGTGATGTTGCACAAAAGTGGTGCGTAGCGTTGGCGGATGGATCGTCAAGGGTGTGGGTATTGGTCATCCTGAAGTGTAATATCGGCAGTGAACTTGCCTAGGCCCCATTGCCCGCAGCATGAGGTTAAACTGCAGTTGGCCAGATAAGTAGTAGCCTTTGAATATGAATGTATTTCAATTATACACATAATAGTGATATAAATGGTAGACGTAACATTGCGTTAATTGGACTAATGAGTTAAATGAGTTATTATTTGTATTGAGATGTAGTCTTTGGGCCATATTACCATTTGATTAATGTAGTCAGATGTGAACAATAGACCTGAGTTTCTCTTGTATTTGCCTGTGGAGAGTCAATCTCTTCTATTAACCGGTCCAGAACTTTGGTGATGGATGCCAGTGAGGATCTATTCACAGTTTGCTGCCTCTAGGGCTATTCAATGTGAAGGCTGACATGTTATGCAGCCAGAAAAAGCCCAAACCTTCGTAAGCGATTGAATCAGCGATTTAATGTACAATTCTGTTACTATTTTATTATCTTTAGGTTATTAAATAGTAATATTCACTCTGACATGCTGCGTAGCGTTCAATTTCTTCCCCGACTAGCGTATCCACCTACCCCGTAGTCGGTAACGCGTGGATTGTCCCATTGGACATGAGTAGAGTCGGCTCAGCCCACGCGGGCCGGCACATATAATTTCTTAGTACGTAATGGAGTATTAAAATTACCACATTATTTTTGAAAAATTTCCATTTGTTCAAAAGTTATAAACAAATATATTTTTTGGTACTTTTGGTTTAAAAAGCCTTATCTCAAACTAATTTTTTCAAATATTCAAGATAACAAGTAAAGAGTTGTGCGCGAGTTCCCCCCCCCCCCCCCTTCCTCCCGCTTAGTCAATTTGACTAAAACCAAATTCCAGATTCAATCTTCCGGATTCGTGGTTTCTGGATTCACGGTCCCCCACTGTATGTATTTCGTAACAAAAGAATAAGAAAAAAACTTTTAGTGTAAAAAAATAAAAAATAAAAAAAATAAATAAATAAATAAATAAATAAATAAATACATACATACATTTTTAATAATAGAAAAAAAAAAGAATTAATTTTTAATGTTCTCAATTGATTTCAACAATTTTGAAAAATCACATTGAATCTGTAGTTATTAATGATTTAGAATTTGAAAAAAATTTTTGGTGAACTTTATTATATGCTTTTATTTAACTTGCTTTTCTTTTTCTTTTTTTTTTTTTACAAATCAGTTCACTGGTTCGTGTTCTAATGATATTAATTCATTACTACGAATTGTCCAATTGCCACAACAAACAATTCGTTATGATGAGGGTTGAAGGTATCAGTTGTTTATTGTTGCCAAACAAGAAAAAAAAAGCGTGATTTTAACAAGCATTTCCCGTCATGGCGGCCTTCCAATGTCGTTGTTATTACAGAGAGCATTCTCTCTCAACAACGACGATCCAGACGAACACAAACAGAAGACTAATCAACAATAACAACGTTTGTCATCTTTTCTCCGAAACATAATAATACCCAACAAACAGGATCATGTCCTATTATTGTCCATTATTCCAGCCTCCAAAGCTTATTATTATGATCGACAATACTTAAATGGATTAAACCATCAATAACGCAGCAAGGTAATAATTGATACATTCCTTATAACCTATTTAAATTGCACTCAAAAGCTTTAGGTTAGGGCTCGCCTATAAACATAAAAATAAACAACTACCCATTAACATACAAGAAGAACCCATTATCAATTCGCCCCCTTTATTACTATAATTGCTACTAAAACTAAACCAGCCCTAGCTAATATTTCCCAACCACCGAAAAGAATATTTGTTTTTAACAAAAGACATATATGACCGAGCACCACCCCCACTTCAAACATATACTGACTCCAGTCACATACGCCCCCCCCCCCCTAAAACAAAAAAAAAACGAAGTTCTTTACCTGGGTCGTCTCCCAGTATTAAGAGCCCGATAATCTCTCCTTGTCTGGTGACGTAAATCATAACGCCTTCTTGGCAGATGACTCCCGTGGTCAGCATCTCCCTGGATGCCACGGTTGCCCTGGTTCGGACTGCCAGGATCTGGTGTTATTCGTTCAATCGCCCCTGGAGAGCTTATTTCATCACTTCTCTCCTCATGCTCCGGAGACACAATAGTTCCTCCTCCACCATGCACCACCTGTTCTGCCTCAACATCATCCTCATCCTCCTCCAATTCCTTCACCCCTTGTGCCCTCCGAGATCTTCCCTGGTTCTTATTCCTGTTCCTGACCACCTTGCTTGGCAGTAAACATGCCTTGAGGCGATCCACGTGCACTACCATCCGGTTATGGAACCTAGCTCCTTCGATTCGATAGTTGACCTCTGTGACTTTCTCTATAACTCTAAACGGGCCTAGAAATTGCAACGCGAACTTTTTCTTATGACCGCCAATCTCACCAACCAAACTTGGCTACCAACCTCTATCTGCCTAATTCTTTTCTGCATATTCAAGATCTGTAAATGTTTTCGACGTTTTTCCTTGTCTCGCTCTGCCACCTCCTGTCGCACCTTTGCTAACAGTTCCACGATCTCAGATCTGTATTGTTGCATCATCTCCCTATCTTCCTCTTCCCCCTGCTGCTCATTAACTCTGATAACCACCCCCGCAGCATTGTGGGATCGAATCCATATAACAATAATGCTGGAACCTCCCCCAGCATCTCATGATGACGAGTCCAAAGGGAGAAGAGAGCGAAGTTGAGTACCCGCACCCATTCTTGAGGATGCTCAAAACAAACTACGTATTCTCTCGCAAAGCGATTTATTGCATCGTTCTGAGAGGCCATTGCAAGTCGGGCAAAATGTCGTAGTTATTTTGTGGTGTATGCCCAAATCCTCGCATACTCTGCCAAACACTTCCGCTGTGAAGTTCGCCCCTCGATCACTTATGACCTGTTGGGGAACTCCATATCGGCAAAATATTGTTTGCACTAATGCTTCGGCCACGGCCTCCGCAGTCTGCTGGGCCAACGGAACAGCTTCTGGGAACCGCGTGAGGACATCTGTTAACACTAATATGTACCGACTGCCGTCACACGACTGCTCCACAGGACCAACAATATCCATGACTACCTTTTGAAAGGGGTACGTGGCAGTAATCCCAGCTTGCCATGGTGCTCGCAGGATATTTATTTTTGTTCTTCGACAAGTAATACATACCTTAACATACCCTGCGACATCCCTGGCTAACTCTGGCCAAAAATATTTTTTCTTCACTTTATGTACTGTAGCACTTACCCCAGGATGCGCTCCCAGCACTCCAGCGTGCTGCTGTTCAAGGATCCCCTGTCGCAACTCCCCAGGCACCCAAATATTCACCTGCGCCATAGGGTGTTTATCATATCTCCAAACCACTATACCATTCACTAGATTAAACAATCCTTCGTATTTCTCAACCGTTTTCCCTTGAACAAGCTCCAGAATTATTCTACCCAGCCAAGGATCCCTTTCCTGAGCCTGCCTAATTTCCTCCATCCAGCGTTCTTTGCTACGTACCACTGTCACAACATCGCACTGCCGTGACAGCAAATCCGGCACCACTTTGAGCTTCCCGGACACATGCTCCACTGTTAACTGGAACTCTACAAGCTGAAGAGACCAATGCCGGATACGCTGGTTTGTGTACCGCATCCTGTTTATAAATGTCAGTGGTTAATGGTCCATGATCACTGTTGTCGGGAAGCTCAAAATGATGTGACGGAAATGCGCCACGGCACGCAAGATCGCTAGGGCTTCTTTTTCTATGGTTGCATAGTGTAACTGTGCCCCTTTCAGCTTCTGACTGAAAAAGGCTATTGGGTTTATCATCCCTCGCACCTCCTGTTGTAGTACAGCTCCGATTGCCTTGTCTAAGGCGTCAGTACATAGCATAAACTTCAACTCATAATCTGGTGGCCACAACACTGGGGCCGGGGGTAGTGTTGCTTTTACTTGTTCTAGTGCCCTTTGGCATTCTGCGTTCCAGGCAAACCGTACCCATTTCCTGGTTAGATTGGTAATTGGGGTAAGGGTGTTTGAGAGGTCCCGGAGGAAGGGCTTATAAAAATTTATGGAGCCTATCAATCCCCGCACCTCACGCACATTACGTGGCTTCCTCAAGCGCAATAAGGCTTCCACGTTGCCAGGGTCAGGCATACTCCCTTCCGCAGATATCACATGCCCAAGATAGTGTACCCGCGGAAGGCAAAACTGACACTTTGAAGGCTTTATTACTAAGCCTTTCTCTCTGAAACGCCCAAACACCCACCTAAGCACCTCCAAATGCTTCTCAAATGTGCTGGTAGAGACCAAGATGTTGTCCAGGAACATGTGGATTTCCCCCCCAAATTTTTCCCCCAGTGTAGTTACAATGTTCTGCTGGAATATATGGGAGGAGTTTTTTCCTCCCTGTGGGAGCCTCTTCAGCTAAAATTTACCTTACGGGGTCTGGAGGCATAGCATTCAGCGACTCGACCAACGGGATCTGGAAGTAACCGTTATTGAGGTCGAGGACTGAAAAGAATCTATGCCCCCTCAACTCCTCCAATAAATCATTAGATGATCTCTGAGGGTTTTAATGGTACGCCTACCT
>JAHWFO010108677.1:1852-34289 GCA_023313115.1 Rhysida immarginata
TTTTTTTTGGTTTTTTTATAACTAACTAACCATATATATATGTTACGGTAAATATGAAGAAAAGGGGAATATATATAATAACCGGTTATTATTCATAATCACCGTTTACAATGGGAAGTTTGATAAATAACCTTCAGTTTATTATTTTTACCGGTGATTTTAAAAAATTCCCAAACGTAGTTGGCTTTTTTAATAAATAGTTCCTTGAAAACGCAATTTGCAAACTCATATGCGGTGCAACAAATCCAATTGCCACTCTTGCGTTTTCTTTTCTCCAAAAACTAGCATAGCTGGTTAATCTTCACTTTCCAAACACCACATAAAGTGAAATTGCAATATAAAAACACGACTATTCATGAAACAAATGTTGTTATGGAAAAAACAAAGAAATTATATATTTTACACGCAATTTCTCACAAATAACACGGCAGATATGATGAAAAAGCGAATTTATAGAATAACCGCTTATTATTCAACAACCGTTTACACTGGGAAGTTAAATAAATAACTTCAATTTATTACTTTTATCGGCAATTTAAGAAAATATCCAAAATGGGTTGTTTTCTGTAATAAATGGTTTATTGAAAACGCCAGTCAAAAAATCAATTCTGAAAACAAATGTACAACAATTTTGGAATAGGAAAAATTAGCTTACAACTTGAAAACAAATATATATTATTTTTTGCAGATATCAACTCTCAAATGCAATGAAAAGATACTATTGACAACGAACAAAATTCAAACATAACACAATTAGAAATAAGAAAAAACTCCAAGACCTGTACCCGAGCCTGTGTTCTAGTGAAAAGTATGGCCTCTCGTTCGAGACCAGGTCGTAGACTATTCCTTTCCCTTTTCTATTTGAAATCATGACTACATTTAATTTTTCAAAGCAAACATTAATAATCAAATTGAATACATAACACTCGGAATTTACAAAATTGTCTATAGACTATATTCTCTTAGTCATAAAAAAATAAGAAAAAAAAACTGAATATACGTAAAAAAATATGCCAACAATGCTCGGACTGAACTGTGGCAAGACTAACTCGTTTTTTTTAACCCCACCCCACATAAAGGAAAACAATAACCTTGATATCGAAGCCAAAAACTGTGTAGAGGGAAAAAAGATCACCGAGGCATACATAAACCATGGCGCAACGTAGGTACGAAGAATACGGGACTTTACCTGCAATGAAAAAGTATTATTGGCCAGATTTCGAATAAAATGGTTAATCTTGTCATGAATCTTCTGCCATGATAATGGCCCTCGTGGCTGCGTGAAAGAGAAAGGATACCCAGTTACGGAAATGGGCGTATCAACCCACTGAATTGGAAACATCTGTAAATCAGCAGCTGACCATTCACCCCAAAAAAGCCCTTTGGACTTGTCCAGGTTCAATTTACTGCCCGTAGCATCCGAAAAATCCCCAAATATTTTAGCGGCACGGCAAAGGGACAGTGCATCTCGTACGATTAAACATATATCATCCGCATAAGCTAAGATTTTGATTTCATTGCTTTCGTTTGGGATACGGTATCCTTTAACCTAGGTCTCAGAAAAATCTTCCGAATGACGATCTCCACATAGCACACATACAGCGCTGGAGAAAGAGGGCATCCTTGCCGTACCCCTCTCTCAAGAAGGACTTGCTGGGACAGATGGCCATTGAAAAGGATTCTAGTAGAAGCCCCCTCATACAAATTCTTGATCCATGTAATGAATGTATCATCAATTCCAAACAAAGACATAATATGCCAAAGAAAGAGACGATATACACAATCAAAAGCTTTCCGTTGGTCCAAAGAGAGGACCGCAACTCTAACATTATTTTCACCACCTCCTGCATAATAAAATTCAAAAGGCAAGGATTATCATGCACTGATCGATGAGGTACGGAACACGTTTGCTCTCCGCCCAGAAAGAACGGAGACACTTGTTGCAGACGTCTCGCAAAAACAGAAGAAAGGAGTTTATAGTCACAATTCAGTAAGGTAACCGGTCTACAGTCATCAAAGGAGGAAATCGTCTGCTTTTTAGGTAAAAAGGACAGTAACACCACTTGAGAACTCCGAAAAGATACCCCCATCAACAAGGGCTTCAGAAAACACCTGACATATTACAGGGCCGACACTATTCCAGAATGTTTTATAAAACTCGTACGGCAGTCCGTCTGGGCCCAGGGATTTATGGCATTTAGTTTCTTTTAAAGCCCTCTGAATCCCCTCTATTGTGATTCGATGAGACAAACAGTGCGAGGATACCTTGAGAGGAGGGTAACAGGATCTGTACATCCTCGAAAAAGGGAAACTCCATACCGTCCTTTACCCGATCCCCTGAAGGGGTGTAACTCATAAATAAATCGGCGAAGAAAGCAAGGGTTCCCGCCATAATATTTGCCCCCCTGTATGATCTGTTATTATAATCTATAGAGACATTTGTGTCCACCACAGCAGAAGATCCTTCTCGCAAAACAAAATCCGCAGGCAATTGTACTTCATTAATTACCTCCACAATTTTGGAGCGACGAAAATAGCTCTCTGCCTGTCGAAGACGAATGGCTATTAACTTATTCTTTACCTGGGATATTTAAGGACCAAAAAAACTCCCTCATAGGGGATGCATAAAAGATATGCAACATATTCTGGATACGATGAATAGTGCTTTGCTTAGATGCCGCTATCCGGAAAGACCAGCAGCGACACCATCTTCGAATTTCAACCTAGCACCTCATCCACCAATTTAAGGATGGCTTCCCTTGTTTCATTAGTCGAGCCCACAATTGGTCGAAATCTGTCCTTACCTCCTCCTTATCCAACAAAAAGCATTTGCTTTCCACCATCCCCTGCCCATGACGCTCCCTGTTTTCAGGTTGACGGACCATAAGAAACCCCAATGATCAGAAAAACAATTAGGAAGCACAGCAATAGACACCTAGGAAGAGACCAACGATGTGCTACGTAGAAAGGGATCAATACGGCTACTAGTTTTTGGGGTGTGACAAGTATATTCATCACATATGGGGTGACAGAGTCTCCAGACATCACAAAGAGAATGGTTATTAATAAAATCTCGAAGGAAGACTTTCCCCCGTAAGTCCTTCACCGCAACAAGGTCAAGTGGGATATTAAAATCCCCTCCTATTATTATTTCGTTAGAAGTCGCCAAAAATGAAATTAACCCCGTAAGAAAGTCTTTCTTTCTGCATTGACATGGCGCATATATACAAAAAATCCGAAAAGACCTCTCTTCCCCATCCAACATCGACCCTCCGAGTCAACGAACAATAACATAGAAACAATGGGGAAGGACGGACAACGCAAGTTTACAAATAACGGCAGGTCAAAGAAGAGGGCAGGCCGAAAACAGACACGGGGCGAGGTCCTAAAAAAAAAAAGAAAAAAAAAACAAAAACACAAAAAATTAATAAAGTAGCAGACAAAAGCATGATAACATGGCAGCCCGAGAGTAACAGGAGTCACTCTCATATAATAAAACTTAAGCACAGTCAAGGTGAAAGAATAAAATCACACAGTTCGCGACAGAAGGTTGACCCGGACGAAAAAACTCAAAACACAGAGTTTTCTTGGCGTATAAAAGTTCAGCGACGATACAATCCGTCAGCAAAAGTTCTCGGACAGAGAAACACTCCTGTTGCCCATCACCAACGAGGGAATGCGCCAGCTCCATTGGTGAACAATAGCAACTGCCTGGAGACCAGAGTCCGAAGAACTAAACACAAGACGAGTAGAACTGCAGCAGAAATACCCGACGCGTAAGGCCCGAACCATCGCGGCCTGACAAGAAATAAATAAAAAGGCTCTGCATCAAAAACAAGCCCGAGGTGTAAGACATGCTACCTTACTGTAGCAACAGCCGACGAAAGACGATCACCGACATCCATCGTCTAAATCCAGGTTAGACTGTCATAAGCTAAACAGTCAAAGACCAAACGAGAGGTCGACTCCTAAGTCCAAGGAGCAGGTCGTCATCCTACTGCTGCCTTTGTTCTGACTGTCTAACTCACTGCCATATCTCACCAAAAAAAATTACAAAAATCAAAGAAATTTAAATAACGAGGACACGCGGTACAACACTCGAGTTCAAGGAAAAGAAACAGCCAGTCGCTCTAAGAAAACGAGCGGCCGAATACAACGAAACTGCCTAAACAATGAAAAACCAAGCGAACAGAGAGCACGCACGCACATCTAACAATAACATGGGTAAGAAGCAAGCGTAAACATGTGTAAACATGCGTAAACATGGGTAAGAAGCAATCGTAAAAAAAATATTTTAAAATAATAAAAAATTATTTTTTAGCTCACAAAGCAGACTAAGAAAAATTAAATAATTATTCCTTTTTCAACAATAAATAAATCTAGTAACCACAGCCAAAGGCACAAATCTCCATCTATCCTTTATCAAAGGGAGAGAACCGGAAAACAAATCTTCCTTATGACTCAAAGGAAATTCTTAGGCGATTAAAAATTCTTATCGCGGACTGGATAACCAGAGAGGGAGGAGTATCTAAGGTTTATTAATAAATATCGGAAAAAGTTCGATCGGAGAACGAACAAGACGCGTCAAAAAAAAATGACACGGCGAGGAACGAGCTAAAAATTAGACGCTTAAAATAATTGACTCACCGGGGAACTAAATATCAATTAGTCCGTCAAGCGTAAAAAATTCGTCTAGGGATAAATAACAAATGATACAAAATAGCGATATCAATAACTCAATACATGAGGAATCGCCATCGCGATCAATAAATAAATAAATCACCAAAGAGAAAAAATTTCTTTTAGCGCGAGGACAAAAATTAAATAGAATAAATAACCCCCCAAATGAGATACCAAAAAACCCAAGAACAACGCGAACAGAGCGCGTCACGTGAACCCTTTAATATTAAAAAAGTGAGGAGGGGGAACACAGTAACCTCCGTAATAATAAATTAATAAGCGTCTAACAAACATAGCTCGTGTCCAACGATGAACACACCAGCCTTGGAAAAACCACTCACGGCAGAAAACCAGGAATATCGGTAATCCGGAATGCCAGAAACGCACAACGAAGGAGGGGAGCACTTAAGGCGTACTCTACTTCAGTGATCAAAATGAACACAGGAAGCAATGATCAAAAAATCAGAAGTAAATGGGTCTCTAAAATTCTTGGAAAAAAACTACTAAAGCTTAAACAAGGGAGAAAAAAAAATAACAGTACGTTACACTACCTACCTAACATTATATCTATCTATCTATCTATCTACATCCTTAAATACCTACCTATATATGTAGATATACCTATATATATTCAGATATTTAGGTAAGTCGGTAGGTATATTTAAGGAACTAGATATTTTTTTATCTACTTCCTTACCTACCTACATACATACATACATACATTCTTACGTACCATCCTATGTTATTTCTAGTGCGAATACGAGAGCAGATATCTTTAAAAACCGTCAGGTCGTATATTCTAATATACATATGTACTTACGTCATAAATGTGTTTTCCACAATGCAATATTACTTGATGGAAATAATCGGTTTCCAGGCCAGTTTTTAGCTGAAAAACAAATTTAATATTAAAATATGGGAGAAAAGGACAATGAAAATTATAATTAAAATTTAGAGAAATACCACCTCCTTTTAACGAGATCGTTTTCGTTGACCACTCCGAAATAATTGTGTCCTTCAAATTCTGAGTTATTCCATTGTGTCCCCTATGGAGCCTTTCCGGAGAGATCGCATTTGTGCGGACAACACGACCATCCAGGCCATGAGAGAAGAGAACGTTCTACTTCTTCTTAGACGTTCTAGCAGCAGACTCATAAAGGTGGTGCCAACTGGCGGCCTACTACGGCCATCTCTCCTTAATGGCGGCCGGAAGAAAGGATATTTGAGAGAAAATGGGGATAGAAAGATGAAAAAACGAAACAGTTGCACGGGCAGAGAACCTCCTGCTTGGAAGTATGATGCTGCTGCTGCTGTTGTCCAGATCGCCGGGAAGCGAACGTGTACGAGTGAGACGCTCTTCTTCCTTTCTCCGCTGCAACGGCCGGCCGCTCTCTCGAAAACGCCACTCGCCGCACAGGCTCCGTTTTTCGTTTGCTGACGGCGATAGCAACATGGTGGCATGATGGCAGCGGAGTTAAGACTAACCCTTTATAGGCATAAGAGTCTACTTCGCAAAACCGCATCACTCAAAAACCGAGTTTGCAGTCGTTTCAAGTTTCGAGGGCTAGACTTTTGCTTTTGTTTTTTTTTCCTGTTAGCGCCCACGTTTAACTAGGCCTTTTCGCCCCTTTACTATCAGCTCACGGCCATACCACGTTGAAAACACCCCTCCCTTTCAGCACAGGGGATGTTTAGCAAGATGATTGAAATTTTGACAAGGGCTAAGATGGAAAACGCCCGAAACAAACCTTACGCTGTGTCTTACGTGAGCGAACTTGGAGCGAAGCGGATCGCAGCGAAAAAATCAAGGGCATTATTTCAGTGAGAGTGTCTTACGTGAGCGAATCCTAGCGGCGAGAGGTTGAGGCGGCAAAGAGGCGGGCGCGAAGAGAACAAACCAGTTTGTTTTTTTCACGCGAACGAAGCGGTGCCTGCCATAATGGTCGAGGAAAACTTGATTTCCTGCGTACAGAAAAGACCATATCTGTGGGATCAAAGGAATAAAGATTAACATAACCATCTTTTAAATTACCGAGAATGGAAATTAAAAATTAATTACGTGAAATAGAAATTGAAAAATTGTTAATAAGATTAAATTTGTGCTTGAAAAACTTCATTAAAATTGTTTCTAAAAAACTGCTTTGAAGGCACATCTATTACAGTAATTTTCAAAAATTAATTTGCTACTTGATTATAACAATTATAATAAGGTCAATTCTTCAATATTAGTTCAATACTTGAGTTGGATGACCTGGGGAGAGTGCTTATTATTTATTTAGAATAGAAATTTTTTAGAATAGAGTAGCGTGGTATGAAGCCCGTTTGCAGGAATTTTTCAAAGACGGTTTTGACTTCTCAAAGGGGAGGTTTATTTATCTTAATTAATTCTCCACAAATAAAGAGGGTTAAGCGCCAGCTAAACACCAAATATGCCTTGGTGATTTTGGATAGGTTTTCTTGATGCGGAGAAATAAAATACATGTAATATAAAAAACTAAAATAAAATAAAAAAAAATAAAATACAATTCCATTTTTTCTTCTTCGTTTCTAATAATTTTACATAAGGAGTTTCCATTAGCAGAAAACGACAGATAGCATGACTGGCAGTAAATAATTTGATTGATCTCACTGTAATACCTCTTTAGATCGCCGCACTGAATTCGCTCTCATGTTTCGCTCACGTAAGACACACTGTCCGCTTCTCTTTCCTCGCTCACTTTCCCTCTCAATTCGTCCGCTCGCTCGCGTCTCTCCAAAATCGCTCACGTAAGACAATAGTTAGATAGAAAGAAACCACAGAAAAATAATCCAAACCCTCATCCCCCCCCCCCCACCCATAAACACAATCCCATCTAAAGAAAAACAAAACAACGTAAAACAACCCAACCACCTCCCGCTTGTACATCCAAAGAAAAAACCATAACCATCCGCTCCTCAAAACATAAACCCCAAAAACGTCCAACCAGAACGAAAAACAAAACCAAAAAAGAGAACCGTAAAAAAGAAAAACCCTCACAAACCCCTCTTCAAAACCCCCCTCCACCATCTATATTTGCTTCATAAACCAGATACCGCCTAAACCCCAAAATACCCCTTACCAACAAATCACCAAAACAAGAAAAATACCCCACGAACAGAAAAAAACATGGAACCAAAGAAAATAACCCCCATATAACCACCCCAACATCAAAACCTATCCAAATTCCAAAAAAAGGAAACATAATCACAAAACACAAGACCCCTATCCCCACCTCCAAACACAAAACCATAACCCCCCACGAAAAAACACACCAAACTATAATAAATGTAAAAAAAAACAACCCCCCACAAAAGAAAAACATAAAACCAAAAAGAATAACTCCCACATCAAAACTCAGAAAACCCCTAACCACAAAACCTCAAACCAAGACAATGAAAAAAAAACACACCCCAAAAAACCATAGAACTCCCACAAAAAAAAACAAAATCAAATAAGCACAAAAGACCAATCAAAAATAATACCCATACCCACTCCCCGAAAACATACAATATACCCAACAGCCAAGGGCCCCGAGTGTCAGAAACCATGACACAAAATCCACACAACCGAACACCAAGAATAGTAATAATCCAAAGAAATCCACCCCCCAAAAACCAATACATCAAGAAACGGGGCACATCCCACAAAATAAAAACCATACAAACTTCACCAAAAACTTCACCCAAAACAAAACAAAAAAAAAATAATAATATATAAACTCATCTAACGTAGCCCCTAATATATCTATACTACCCAAAAAACCCATCCAATGATATCAAAACTCACATGAAACCAAACAACCCAAATGTTTCACTAAAGAAATCATACAATCAAAACGCAGATCTACAATCCATCCCTCTAAAAACCATACCATAATTCTGATCCAAAACTCCAAATATCGAAAACCACAAACCCAAACTCCACTCACAGACCTACCGGTATTATAAATTTATAAAAGTAATTATACAATAAGCCAAAACCAACTAACTCAATCCAGACATAAAAGAGAAAACAAAATACACTGAGTGGCCAAATTATTATGACCACCTGACAGTTTTAGGCAAATGAGCTATTGCGTCACAGCGCTGCCGCTAGACGGCTAAATACCTATAAAAAGGGAATGCAGTGAGGTGAACCATCAGTTGCACTGTGTTTTGTGCGACAATATGGGCAAAAAACGTGATTTAACTGAGTTTGAACGCGGGATGATCGTCGGCGCACGCAGTGTCGGAACCAGTATCGGCAAAACAGCTGAACTTGTGAAGTGTTCAAGAGCAACAGTTAAATTAATATTTACAGAGAGTGGACTACCAAGCAAAAAACCGGCTCTCAACGTCAGGCGCGTGGTCGTCACAGGCTCCACAATGCTCGAGCTAAAAGGAGATTGGCCAGAGTTGTCCAGGGCGACAGAAGAGCGACAGTGCGTCAAATAGCGGCAAACCTTAATCAAGGGCAAACTGTGACCGCCTCTGAACGAACTGTTCGCCGCTCATTACACCGTTTAGGCTATGGAAGCCGACGACCAGTTCGAAAGCCTCTACTGTCAACTTTGAACAAGAGCAGACGTCTCCAGTTCGCCAAGGAGCACAAGTATTGGACAGTAGATGACTGGAAAAGGGTCATGTGGTCCGGTGAGTCATGCAGATGACAGGGTTAGAATATGGAGAAAACACGAAAGCATGGACCCCACCTGCATCGCCACAACACTTCAAGCTGGTGGCGGCAGTATTATAGTTTCGAGGGTGTTTTCTTGGCATTGTTTGGGTCCTTTGATTCTTCTGCGTGCCCAAGATTATTTAAGTATTGTCGCAGATCAAGTACATCCCGTTATGTTAATGGTGTACTCTGACGGGGATGGATACTTCCAGCAGGACAATGCTCCTTGTCATAAGGCTGGCATCGTCCTCAGATGGTTCGAAGAACATGCCGGAGAGTTTACCTTGCTTCGTTGGCCTGCACAATCACCAGATCTCAATCCCATTGAGAATTTGTGGGATGAGATCGAACGGGTCATCAGGCAGCGGGATCCAGCACCATCAAATCTGCAGGAATTGGAAGGTGCAGTTCTTCAGAGTTGGTCTCAAATTCCTCCTACAACCTACCAACATCTCATAGAATCCATGCCCCGAAGAATGCAAGCAGTAATAGGAGCGAAAGGTGGCCCAACACTGTATTAAGGGGATGGTCATAATAATTTGGCCACTCAGTGTATATCCCGCCTTCACCTTACAAAACCTCTGTTTATACCCTGTCTCCAAAATGAAACCGAAAATGAATTACAAAAAGGACCACCCAGACAAAACCAAAAAACCTCAAGGAGCCGCCTGAGCCACTCGAGACTTCTTTAACGAACTCAAAAAAGTAGTGATATCTCTCCTGTCTTGAACAGAAAACCGACTCAAATTCCATTTTCCAAAATCCTGCTTAATGCCCTCTGACCAATCCATCTGCTCCCCTTAAGCAAAATATACCATCTTTGAATCAAAGGACACCACACAAGGCGCCTTTCAACGAAACAGAGTCACTTTACGGGACTGGGGAGGGGGGGGGGGGGGGGGGGGGGGCTGGGACAAAAGAGACGGACCGGAGATAGACGAAGAACCCATAGCCCCGTGATCCAACGACGGGCGATCCGGCACAGACTTAGCAGCCTGAGCCGTAATAGCCTCATTCACCTTTACTGTATTCACCGGTACCGATGAAGCCACCTCATTCGAAGAGAGGTCAGAAATCCTTTTCACTGTCTCCACTTCTTCCTCACCCAACGAGTCATCCGACTCATCAGAAACTGAATCGTTTTGAACAACCTCCGAATAAGATAGCAACGAAGGAAAATCATCCTGATTGGCCTTCACAGAAGAGTCCGATACCACCTCAACTGATGTGGCAGAAGGATCCAAACCATCTGCCACCCGACGCTTTGACGGCTCTCTGTCATCTGAAGATGTCTCATTGCCTTTGTTCCAAGGCCTCTTTAACTGGGCCTCCCCTTCCTTCTCCACCTCCATACTCTCATCACAAGAAGAGTCCGCCTCCTCACGCTCAGAGTCATTCACCCCAGACTTACCCTCTTCCCCACTGAGACTACAAAAAACACCACCATCCATAACCTTAACAGATGCACTACCATCCACCACCTCGGCATTTTCATCCGTCTCCGACGGCGGCGCCGGCGCAACCATCCTGACGGAAGCATTTCCCGACTTGACCCGCAACGGAAGCATTTCCGTATCATTCCAGGGTAATACAGGAAGCTCCTGTACCCCACACACTATAAACTCCGGGAGAGACTTTTTCATCTGTATCCGGACTCGATAGGCTGCCGTATTTACTCTCGGAGCCTCCTCAAAAGGGACATTATTGCACTCCAATACGTTCCCGAATTAAAACCAACGGCGTGGAAGGGGCCAAACCCCTCACAAAAACAGTCATGAGGCAACCCTCCACCGGATCGCACTTAACTCTCACCCTGACACACAAAAAACCTCTTCTCCAGAGAGCCACTGCATCATCAGCATGACGCATTACCATACTGAATTTTCTGCCCATTGCTTCTACAGCATTTCCATTTTTAAGTTCTTCATACACTTGGAAGATCAGCTGTACAGGATTAACAATACTCTCTGGAGAGAGAAAACAAATCGAGAAAAATCCGGTCCAGATATCGTCGACATCTTGCCGACGCAGCTAAGTCAGTTGCCACTGGCAACCAGGGAGATAGGCTACGCTTGAGCCTAACCTCCGAACAAAAAAAAAACAAACACTATAAAATTCGCCCCTCGGGCGCGCCAACTTGGTCGCGCCCGCTCTCTTTCTCACCTAAGCCTAACTTAATTCACACAGAAAAAATCAAAACTAAAGAAAATAAAAAGGCTCACCGAGCAAACGCCTAAATAAACAGGATCCCTAACACCTTACACAGGCCCCTGACAAAAAGCTACGCACACATACCTTCTGTAATTCGCACGAAAAACATAATCCAATGAGCAACAACGCCCGCTCGCAACGTTGGCCCTGGTTAGTACTTCGATGGGAGACCGCGTGGGAATCACAGGTGCTGTGAACTTCCATTTTGATGTTATTTGTCGAATTTTGTGGACATGGCTCCTCCTTAACTGTTTTGATCGTCCTAACTTAGCAGGCCACTTCTCCTTTCCTTCTCTTTTTTTGCTCTTGCCTCGCACCAACCATCCACTAGAGAAGACAAGTCGAGCGCTTACTCTTTTAAGTCGAACTTGTAAATCTCTCCAAGGATGCAAAAATTGGCCTCTCTTTTTTTGGATTCGACAGACGGCCTCGGGAAGCAATAAGCTGGAGGAAATAAAGAGCCCAGAAAATAAAAATCGTTAAACTAACCTTCATAAACTAGATTTCCAGTCCTTTTCTCGGAGGCAAAACGTAACTGAACCTAAAATGGCCCTCCTCAAACGTGAGCTTTCCGTGTAGAATTAACAACAATCTCGTTTCAAAGGCGATTGTTTAAAGCCAGTAGAAGCGCGGTTAAAAATGGGCGTACTGCCAACTTCTGTCTGGTAGATTTGGTCTCCAAATCAGAAAAATCCTTTCTAATAAGGTCTGTCTCAAAAGTATAGAGACTTTCGTAAATTAAAGAAAACTTTCCATACGAGGATGTCACATGAAATCAAAAAATATACACATTTTATTCGCATACTAAATAACATAATCCTAGAATTTCAGGAGAAATTTATTTTTCGTTCATTGAAAAAAAAAAAAATCAATATTTTATTACAAAAAGGTGTCTCAAAAGTATAGAGACTCCCTTCGAAAGAGAGTCGATATGGACCAATATGCAAATGTTTTAAAGCAAATGTTAAAGTTTTACATTAAATCGATTATTTAAACTATATCTGAATGAATGAAATTGTCAATTTTAAAAATGCCTCGTGGAAGAGACCTCACTCAAGATGAGATCAGTGAAATTTGGCTGCTGAAGGCCTCAGGTAGCACAGTTCAACAAATATGCAAGAAAATTGAAAGATCCAAGTCTGTGGTCCACAAAGTAATTTCAGAACAACGAATACCTACAGCGCAGAAGAGGACAGGACGACCAAAAGCAGGATCATTGACTACCACTGGAAAACTGTCACTGAGAGAGATATCACATCAACTTGTGTGCCATGTATCCAAAGACACTGTTCACCGACGGATCAAAGCTGGTGGCAACTTAGTGTACTCTAAAAAAAATTGACAGAGGCTCTGGTGACTGCCAAAGCCGCGGGTTTTTAAGGCGTAGAACTACTACTGTATGTTGTTATTGGTTACCGTTTGTGTGTATTTTTTGGAGAAAAATAGAACAAAATTAAAAAAAAAAGTTACTATATTCAATTTAATTTCAATTTTGTTCTTCTAAGCTTCTTTAATCATTATACACACAGTCCTGAAGAAAGCCACGGCTGAAACGCGTCGACTCTGTCGTAAAATCACTGTTGTTTTAAAGACCCATATATTTATATTTTTACAAACAACTAAGACCAACATGTTTGAAAACATATACGAGGGTGGGGCATAAGTCATGGCAACTATTTTGTTTTTCTCAGAGCTAAGGGATGGTATCATAAAATGTCATATGTCTCAAGGAAGCTGTGACTGCTAGTATGTTTCCACAACATTATATGGCTCCGTGAGTTCCTGATGTTGCGCAGAGAGCAATGTTAAATCAGTTCTCAGTCAACCGCCGTGCAAGGTGGATGTAACCCGAGTTGAACAATGCTCGTATATCAAAACAGCCGTTCTCTATTTTGATATCTGTTACTTATTCTGGAAAATGAAATCTGTAATCATGTTCCAGAATAAATTTTCCAGAAGCATGAAACGTATGAAACTTTACAGGCTTCATGATTCCAGAACATGAAACCTGTAATGTTGTCAACTACCTTAATAAACATGAAAAGCAAAGTGTTGGCGTGTTGTTAAATGTCCGTAAATTTCGTCCATTCCTTGTCCTTTCATCTGTATATTTCACATTTTCCACCCATGCTTGAATTCTCATAAAAAAAAAAAATAGTTGCCATGACTTATGCCCGAACCCTCGTATTATTTTAGTCAGATTTATTGTTTTGTTTTAAGAAATTAACAAAACTTCAAAGTTCATTTATTAAAATAATTAATCTGCTTAAAATAATATATATTTTATCATTTTACAACATATTTTTAATAGAAAACTAGAAGCGTACACACCCGTTTGTATAATCGGGAAATAACCCATTGTTAGATAACTCATTGTTAGATTTTTTCTTTGTTGTGACAACGTCCATCATCGCTGATTTTATATAAATGATGATGTACTGATTTCGCCGGCAGATGACAGGATTTCATGATATTGTCTAGAGTCCCTGTAAGTAAAACGAGTAATGACACGCCGCCATTTTGGGTGTATTTGGCAGCCATGTATAATGTTATCCTATGGGAAAAACTTTAAGTTTGATTGAATTTTTGTAATTACGAGGGAAAATAATTCTGTTTCTAAAGATGTATGGAAATTCATTACCAAATGAAAATTGTTAATAAATATTTTATTTAAGTGCGAGATGGATTTCCTCCGAAAAATTCCATGAGAAAAACTGCTCTTTTTTGAACATCACTTAGCTCAGTTATATAATCAATAATTCCATACAAATGCTTAGGCTGTATTTATTTAATTTCTGAAAGCAATAGCTATTACAAATTGTTAAATATGCACTTCTGTTAAATATTTTCTTCTTATTCGATTTTGGCTGTCTAGAGAGCACGTAATTTAAAACTGTGTTAATTGAAATTTGAAGGGGAAGAATCTGATTAAATTTGAAACTGGAATTGTTAGTTCCAGAGTATGGATGAAAATGATGAAAGGATGATAATGAAAAGGGAAAAACAAAAACATCCTTGCCCTCGGCTGGATTCGAACCCGCGCCTTAACGCTCTTGGCCATCAAGCCGGCTTTTTAAATATTTTATTACAAATTTATTTTAAAAATTCAATTCAACTAAAATTAAGAACTTGTAAAGTGATAAATGATGTGAGAAATCTGATATTTTTAATAACACGGTTTTTACCGTTTTAAGATCATAAAAATTCATTCTTTACGACGTTCATGAATACCTGTAAATACTGAGAGCATCCATTTTGTGGGTTGTCATATGATTTAATAAACGGCTTTAATTGGCTGAATTCGCTTTCCATAGGAAAGAATGGAGTGTCATTACTCGTTTTACTTACAGGGACTCTAATATTGTCTTAAAATGCACAGGCCTTCTTTATATTAAAAGCACAGGCCTTTTCTCGTAGGCCATGGTTAGCTCCAATTAGTTCCAATAAACGCCGCACAAGTATATGCTGCAGTAGCGCCAGTCCGTTATTACGATGGCGAGCATAAAATTCACTTAACTTTAACTTGCTGTAACTTTTGACCCAGTGGCTCATTTGGTGAAATGTTTGCTTATTATTCAAGACTCAACCTTCCTCTTTCCAACGAGATAATGACCATAGTTGTAGGATGTAGTGATAGAAAGATATAGACTGAGATATGTACATTACTTTTTGAACGAAAAACCGCGACTGAATTTTTCCTCGGCTGCACCCCTGATAGACGTAGTTCTACGTCAAAACAGAAACGACCACCGCTGACACACCAGCACAAGATTGCACGATTGCAGTGGGCCAAGGAGCATATGTCCTAGACTGATGAATGGCTTCAAGTGATTTTTTCCGATGAAAAAAAGTGGAATTTAGATGGGCCGGACGGTAATGCTTACTACTGGGATGATATGAGACGAGAACCGGAAGCATTTTACAGCAGACAACAAAGAGGTGGAGGTGTGATGGTTTGGGGAGGCTTTGCGTTAAATGGTACTACGAGTTTAGCGATTCTTTCTGGAAAGCAAAATTCTCTGAAATATCAAGAGACTTTTAGTTGTCATTTGTTGCGATTTCTGCAGAATCTGGTTGGAGAAAAAGGCATTTTCCAACAAGACAATGCCAGCATTCATAGATCACAGGCAACAAAGGAATGGTTCGATGCAAACAATTTAACCGTCACGAAGTGGCCAGCGAGAAGCCCCGATTTAAACCCAATAGAAAATCTATGGGGCATCATGACACACACCGTTTATGCAAATGGGCGACAGTTTTCGACTGTTGTGAAGTTGCAGGATGCAATTGAGACATGCTGGTACAATCTCTCACCAGATCTGCTTCAACAACTAATCACATCGATGAAAGATCGTGTATTTATACTAATCCCGTGTAATGGGAACAGTATTTAGTTTTAAAAGCAAGTTTTCTTGGCAAGTCTCTATACTTTTGAGACACCTTTTTTGTAATAAAATGTTGATCTGTTTTTTTTTTTCAATGAACGAAAAATAAATTTCTCCTGAAATTCTAGGATTGTTATTTAGTATGCGAATAAAATGTGTATATTTTTTGATTTCATGTGACGGACCTTAGCAGCGTGATGTTATTGTCTTACTTGTCTGTCTGTCTCTGCTTTATTCGTTGCCTGCCCATATGTCTGTCTATCTATATTTAACTATTTACCCAACTACATATCTTATCACATACATACCTACTTTTATATCTATCTATCTATCTACATCCTTAAATACCTACCTATGTATGTATGTAAGTATACCTATATATATTCGAATATGTAGGTAAGTATTTAAGGAACTACTACACCTTCTCGCCTTCTGCCATTAGAAAAAAAATTATGGATAAGAGATTTCACAGATATGTTTCTTTTCCTATATTACGACGAAACCGAAATGACGTCTAAGACGAATTGTCCCTCCTGCCAAGCTCGTTAAAAAGAAAACAATGCGTTGCTTTAACAATGCTAGCAAAGGCTAGAAAATTAATTAAGTTTTATAGCGACGTTCGTTCTAGACACAAACTGTGTTGCTGTTGACGACAGCAGAAGGCAGGGAAGAGTTTTTTTTATTGGAGAAAGATTGGCACACGATCATAACATAAGAAAATGATCGCGTTTGCCTTTCCAGAAGAGTTGGTGAAAGCGTGGCTACCTCTTTTGATTTCTACAAAGATAAAACAAAAATTATTGATCAGCCTGTCTTCAGAAAAGAAATGAACTGCACGCGCGTCGCGGAACCTAGAGAATGCCGGCGAGAGAAAGAACACCGATGTTTAGAACACACAACCTGGTCCCTAAGAGTTGGATACCCTTCCGTAGGATAAAGCTGCTGATCGAGCCAAAAAACCCTGCGATTCGATACTATGCTATGTTAGTGGGCCATAACTTTGTTGTAAACGTTTTGTTAATTTTATAACCTTTTACTTACCGAGATCAGACTGTTTATATGGATAAAAAAACTAAACTATGCGATGAGACGAGAAAAGCGACTCGGAAATCAACGCGTCCAGAGAAAAAGAAACTGACGCAAGATAATTTCGAATCTGCTAATATGGGACACCCTGAGGAACCGCCAAGATGTGCCGGCGAATATATTGGTGCAGTAAGTCCCCACTAACCTCATACCCTTCTGTTGAATCCCTCCCTTCTTGGTATTATTAGGCTTATTTCTATTTCGCTTATTTTGCACTGTTTGTTTTCTTTAAGCGTTAATTTTGTTGAAACGTTATTTCTATTAGATTTTGAATTTTTTCTTTTCTGCATGCCCGAGGCGATAAAGCAATCTTCGATACCGAAAGATTTGATATTGATCGTGAGGAACGGACCCTTTTGACGACTGTTTCGAAGAAGGGAAGAAATGAAGATGAAGACTCCGCGTCGATTCTCGAGGAAAGCATTGGATTCTGGTCTTGAAGAAAAAACTAAAGAAAATAATGAAAGTTGAAGAAAGGATATCTAATAAGAAATATGTTATTCCAATAAGGTTTGGATAAAGTGCGTGCTTGCCTGGGAGAGAAAAGCTTCATTGACGTATAGACTGTTCTAATTACGTACAGCAATATGAGATAGACTTCTAAATAAATACGCTTTACCTTTGAGAACTTTTATAGATAACGCAGATAAATTGGTGTAAACGAATATTTCATGTATGTTTATCTGTTCCTTTCTTTTGAAATAAAGCCTCGGCTATTTTTTGCATCAGATTATAGGCCGAGTGAGTGTTGATTCTTGCACCCACTGATCCTTTGGACTTCGATTTGAATTTGGCGCAAAATACTAATGAAATCCACGATTGAAGATCTCCACCAGAAGAATATACAGAAACAAACCCATGATACAAAGTAAGTAACTTTGTCATTTGAAATGGGAACTCTTCTTATGATTGTTGTTGCCCATTGCTAATAGCTACCTCGTTATTCTTTTCTCGTCTACAGGTTCTTATAATAGGTCTCTGTGCGGGAGGCATCACGTAATCGACTATAATTTAAAAACCCGTTACAATACATACATACCTGTGTACCATCCTTTGTTATTTCTAGTGCGAATACTAGAGCAGATCTCGTCAGGTGGTATATTCTAATATACATATGTACTTACCTCTTAAATGTGTTTCCCACAATGCAGTATAACTTAATGGAAATAATCGGTATCCAGGCCAGTTTTTAGCTGAAACGCAAATTTAATATTAAAATATGGGACACCGAAAATTATAATTAAAATTTAGAGAAATACCACCTCCTTTTAACGAGACCGTTTTCGTTGACGACTACGCAATAATTGTGTCCCCTATGGAGCCTTTCCGGAGAGACCACATTTGTGCGGACAACACGACCATCCAGGCCATGAGAGAAGAGAACGTTCTTCTTCTTCTTAGACGTTCTAGCAGCAGACTCAAAAAGGTTGTGCCAACTGGCGGAATACTATGGCCGTCTCTCCTTAATGGCGGCCGGAAGAAAGGCTATTTGAGAGAAAATGGGAATAGAAAGGTGAAAAAACGAAACAGTTGCACGGGCAGAGAATCTCCTGCTTGGAAGTATGATGCTGCTGCTGTCCATATCATCGGGAAGCGAACGTGCACAAGTGAGACGCTCTCTTTCCTTTCTCCCTGCAACGGCCGGCCGTTCTTTCGAAAACACCACCGGCCGCACAGGCTCCTTTTTCGTTTGCTGACGGCGATAGCAACATGCTGGCATGATGGTAGCGGAGTTAAGCCTAACCCTTTATAGGTTTAAGAGTCTACTTCGCACAAATCATTCCTAACCCGCGGGACCACTGTCACCCGCACAGATCATTCCTCGCAAATGCCAAATAGTGAACTGTATTCTAGAAGTTCCACCTCGTGCACGCTACCAAATTAGCATAGGAAATCTACGGCGACGATTTGAACTTAAATGAACGGATCACTTTGCTTTGAGTGCTGACAGTAACAGTGCAACTAGACGTGTAGGGAGCAAAATTATCCTCATTAATTCTTTCATTCCCAGTAAATTATCTACCTACTTAAGATCATTAATCTATTTATTCTCATGTTGTTTCAACGTCACTACTCCAAAATCGAGGCCAACGAGAGACAGGCCAGGGCACTCAAAAGTCACATGATCATCGGGGTCCGGCCAACAATTCATCCTTCATTGTCTCCATCTTGAATTTTAACAATCAGTATTTTTTTGTTTGTTGGAAACAATTAAGGATGGATTGTTGGCCGGATCCCGATGATCATGTGATTTTTGAGTGCCCTGGCCTGTCTCTCGTTGGCCTCGTCCAAAATTCATTATCATATCAGTTAATGCAACACTTATTACACTTTTCTTTTCGCGGACACTAAGTCACGTGACGAAAAGTAACTCGCTGCTCCTCATAGTCTAACAAAATTCTTGAATATCTTGAACGATAACTCTGAATTCCATTGACTGAGTTAAGTTTCCCACCGTATTTACTTCAATTTCTTGTTAAACGAAAATAGAAAATAAAACAGTCTCACCACTGATGTCATCTATTTGTCTGCGCGCTAAATCGCCGATGCTCTTTTGTTCCATTGATGTCATCTATTTGTCTCAGCTTCCGTAGTTCCATGCATTGCCTGAGTTGCCGAACGAACGAAACAGCATCTACTTTTATTGGGTGATTTCACAAACTTTTTTTATAACTACATGATGATTATCATTGCATATTTAGGTAGCAATATATTTTCTTAATCATTCAACTGCGAGACGAATAAATCATTTTCGCTCGCTTGAATATACAGAAAATCAATCATGTCCGTCATTCGAACTAACATTACACTCGACTTCATCAACCACAATATACAACACCTCTCCCCTCCATATTATCTCCAACTATGTATATAAAAACTCCTAAGAAGACAAGCTCGCCCTATAACAATACATTGTTGGAGCTTGGCAAAGATCTTCCGAGAATTTCCTCCGGAAAACAATGCCAAACTCCAACAATGACTGCCGCTGTTGCATTTATCATTGTTAAGCAACAGCTGTTGTCAACAAATTCACCATTCTTACCACTCATTAAATAATCAAGAAAATTCACATATAATATTACCCATTACACCTCTCAAACAACCATTTAACACCGTCCCCCTTTGCATAAATTAAACAAATCTACAATCTAAACCCAGATAGGAAGAACTAATTCAATTTCTCCAATACTAAATAAATAAACAAAAACAATAACCTCAATAATAAAATTTAATCCTCAGTATAACTAACTTTCAGTAGGAAAAATAAATATCTGTATTTCAATTATACATAGACTTCACAAGGATTGATTGTTTAGCCTAAAAAAAAAACAATGTTCCCACCGGGCCCATGTGACACATCAAAATTAAAACACACTGACATGACATGTCACACTATCAGCTCACGGCCATACCACGTTGAAAACACCACTCCCCTTCCGCACAGGAAAGTTGGGTATATCTCGAGATTGTCAAGCAATCCGAGGATTGATTGGATACGGATGGGACACGCCCATGGACCCCCCCCCCCTCATGCTCAACTTACTGGCGTAAGACCTAAAAAGGCATTGATACCCGAAGGTACTAAAAAAAACAACGTGGCATGGCCATGAACCAACCTAAAGGAGCCCCAAGCTCCACACGCCAAACGAGAAAGGAAAAAGTAACACAAAACTAAACGGAAATAAACCAGCACAAAAAGTCTACAAGATACTCACCGATTGCAGACCGGGGAAAACGGAAATTATTGGGAAAGGGAAAAAGGAAGGTTGGACAAAACTCGAGGAGTCAAAACCGGGGATTCAATGATCCAGAGAGGTCAAACAGCAAGGGCCAAAAATGAGGCTTACCTCACGGGGACAAATTTATATGGGTGAAACTGATGGAAAGAGGAGTAAGAAGTCTTTCCGACTACAAGTGACTTTAGCCAACGCGTGGCAGCAGTAGCGAGCCTTAAAGCAGGAAATAGACAGGCGGTTAAATTCCACTCTAAGATGGAAGCTAATGGAATTAAAAAGACGCGCCCAGATATCTGACGAAATCCAGTAAGTTCCTTTAAATCTTTCTGAGCCGGCCTACCGCAAAAGTTGTTTCACAAAGGACGCTACAAAACTGAACGCGAAGACAAACTTCTCTTTCACAGGCAAGGGATTGGCAAACCGCACGGTGGAATACGCGATCTGACCCTGGCATCTGAAAACCTGTTCCACCCCTCGCCACACGGCCTGGGCCAAGGGACACAAGAAAAAGAGGCGTTCTAAGGCCTCTTCATCGCTACACAAATCGCATAGCGGTGAATTGCGCAGCCCACGCCGAAAAAGAGTGGCATTCGTCCAAATTGTCCCGTGAGCCAGCCGCCAGAGGTATCCCGTGCTACGCCAGTAACACAGGCATCCTACACACAATCCCATTTAACAGGCACCGGATAGCAGGCCGGGACTTTGAAAACCACATCGCCCTCTACGCCTGAGTAAAACCAGGACAGAGAGAATTTCGACGGTGGTGACGGGAAAACCAAGTCCCGGCGGACTAAGATAACTGCCACCGCTTCAGCAAAATACGATGGAAAAACGCCGGCATGGATATAGCAGTTATCCGCCCAAGATGGAAAGAGGGACCGGAAGCCACATCCGAAAAAATATATGGCGTAGCCTATCCAGAAGGGAGGATTAGGGCTCGAAACTGAAGCAAAGAAATACCGTAAAAAGGCCGCCTGGCATAATCTTTGGATGGCTGGAAGGCCGAGACCGCCATCCTCTGGTGGAGCCTGCATAATGGCCCTTGCTACTGGTTCGTTCTTATGGCCCACTCTCCACATCACTTCATACATGACCTTTATCAAGCGGCTCTCAAAAGACGGGGGCGGCAAAAGAACGGAGGCCAAAAAAAGTTATTTTTGGGGCAAAAAACCGGCGAAAGATAGCCGCTTTCACCTTCAACGAAAAGGGGCGGCCAGAAACCCGCGCCACTTTCTCTGCCATAGCCGAAGATACTCGAGACCACCCTAGATCGTTTACCGAAAAGGTGAAAGAAATGGGTATCCCGAGCACCTTCGCACCGCAATTGCCCAAGAAATAGGGAATGGCGCTAGATCAACAGAAGACCAATTACCGGTATACATCCCCGTCGACTTTGTGTAATTTAGCTGACTACCAGTATCGTCTGCAAATTCCGAAAAGATGTTCGCGGCTGCAACGATGGAACAAGGGTCAAATCGTCCGCGTATGCCAGAACGGAAATCCCAGAGGAGTAATTTGGGATGCGATAGCCCTTAATCAACGGGGACGTAACCAAACGGATATAAAGCAAGGGCGAAAGAGGGCATCCTTGACGGACCCCACGTGTGAAGAAAATGCGCTCAGACAGGCGACCCTGGACCAGGATCTTTACGTAAGTATCTTTGTACAGAGCTTGCACCCACCTAACAAAGTTCGGAGGGATACCCGACGTTAAAAGCATACGCCACAGTAATGGGCGATGTAGCCAATCAAAGGCCTTCTTCTGATCTAGCGCCGCCACTGCTACTGAGCGATCGTGCTGTATTGCTTCTTGCATAATATGCGTTAATAGCACAGGATTATCCTGTACACCCCTACCAGGGACGCCACAAGTCTGCTCTCGCCCAACTAATGACGGGAGAAGGTCCCGTAAACGATGACAAAGGACGAGACACAGGAGCTTGTAGTCGCAATTGATAAGCGTGATAAGGCGCAAATCATTGCAAGAAGAAATCGCTTGGCATTTCGGTAACAGGATCATAGCACCCTCCGTAAAATCATTGGGAAAAGCAAAAGAGGCTAGTCCTCATTTAAGATGTTCACAAGACACGGCCCGAGTTCTGCCGAGAAAACCTTATAAAATTTATAAGGCAGACTGACAGGACCCAAGTGGGTATTATTAGCTGTTACCTGCAGCATCGCGGACAGCTCAGCCAACGTATTCGGCACAGTTAACGATGGTAAGGTATCTGACTCGATTGCCGGGAAATGTCCCAACCAGCGAGACTCGAGGGACTCCTCCGAAGCAGCTGACGCATACTCGGTGAACAAACCAGAAAAGAAGTACCAGAGGGCCGCCGGCAAACGTTCCGTATCTCCCTGCAGACAGTTGGTAATAAAATAGGAGAAGTCCAAAAGGACGATCGTCCGAAATCGATCACCGAATGGCCCGGCAGCTGGGTTTCGTTAATCCTCTCCGTTATAATAATCCGGCGGAGCGACATCTTCGTGCGGCGCGCTTAGCTCACTCTCCACCTGAGCTACGTAGGGGGAGAAAACATTCAAAGGGGACGATGAATACAAAACCCGTAGGGTGTTCTCCAGCCTACGAATTCCCCTATGCCCTCGTTCCGCCACACGGAATAACCAACTGCGAAACCAGCGGGGAATACGGTGTTTTCACAAGCCCCACCACTGCCAGTCACGGTCAGGGTGTTGGAGTAGACGCGCCCAGACGGATTTGAAATCCGCACACATGGCAGGGTCATGCAGAAGAGGAACATTCGCCTTCCACAACCCGCGACCATGTTTCAACTGTGGGGGCAAGGTCAACTTCCACCAAAGGGCCAGATGGTCCGAAAACCACGTGGGAATTAAACCAATCGACGCCGTATCCGCCGGGAAATTATCGCAATGCAAGAAAAGGTCTATTCAACTACGGCTCCTACTACTAAACCATGTAAATCCCGGCAAATGGGAATTATCAACTCTTCATGCATCCACCAACCGGAAAGAGGACATAAGATGACGGAGCTCACGGCGGCAGCTGATGTTCCGTATATCATCTTTATGTAGATCAATGTTGAAGTCGCCGGCCATGATGACATACGCATTTGTATGTAAAACCGGATGGATTGAACGAAGGAACGACGATTTTCCGGAATACTCGGTTGGCGCCTACACGGAAATCAGACGAAGCTGGTACTCCTTCCAATTCATATCGACACATACAAGTCGACCCTGATCATCTGTAGATTCCTGCAAAAGCTGCATGTCCGGGTTTAAGACAAGAATCCCGGCACCACGGCTCCTGTTGTTAAAGGTGCTGCAAACAAAATGGCAACCGGAAAAAAACGAAGGAAAACACCCGGGATTTTTTATTTTCCACATGTAACTCCTGTAGGAAAACTACATCCAAAGGCTGATGTTGCAATATAAAAGAGGCTACCAGCTTCTGACAGCGCTCAGACAAGAGAGAACGTACATTCAGAGTAATAAAAGTCATAGTAGAATAAGTTTATACACCTTTAGCTTTGCGAGGACGGCGCACCTTCTTCTTAAATTTTGCTGCCGAATCATCCGTCAGCGCAGACAGATCCCATCGCTATCACAATGCCACAAGACATGTATACAAAGCTCTCGTCAAGTTTGTTAACGCTTGTATGTATATAAGGGGATCTAGAGCGCGATATAGAAACGCGATGCGGGGACTGACGCTCTCTCCCAAAACAAAAGGAAGAGCTCTTTTAACCTTAATTTAAGCACCGACATAAGGAGCTTATAATCGCAGTTACAAAGAGAAATCAGCCTGAAATCCTCAAAGGATGTTGGAACAGGTTTTTTTTTTCCTGATCAGGACCGTGATAGCTTCGGAAAAGGCCGTTGGAAAAAAGCCTTGGCTCAACAACGAGTTAAGAACGTCGAGCAGGGGTTGTCCAAGGATCTCCTAAAAGCAACTATAAAACTCATTCGATAAGCCGTCCGGACCTGGTGACCTATCGTTCTTGACTTTATGGAGCGGCTCAGCCAGCTCTGATAAAGAAATCGGGTCCACCATCTTGGTGAATTCCGACCTACCAGACCTCGGAATGTTCTGGAGCCAAAAATCAATGCTGGTAGCCCCCCCCCCAAATAGATGAGCATAAAAATCATGAGCGAGCTCCACAAGTTCTCCCTGTGAGAGAGAGCTGCTATCTCCAACAAAGGAGATGAAGGGATCGTTCACTTCTTCCTCCGAAAGACGAAAAAGTGCTTCTGATGGCAGCTGCACCTCGTGGATCATGTCCATCGTCTTCGAATATCGGAAGAAGTCCGCAGCCTGTCTCAATCTAAACGCCATAAGTTGCTTCTTTACTTCCTGGATGTACGGGAGGAAAAAAAATTCGTGGCTTAGAGGCATACAAAACCCGTAAGGTGTTTTCCAGGGTATAACCACGCCATCGTTTCCGAGCAGCCTTGCGAAAGGACCACCTACGGAAAAACCGCTTCATCTGCTCTTTAAAACAAAACCACCATTCGATGTTAAAGGGGGCCTGGTGTGATAAATTTTTCCACAAAGCTACAAAATCATTACAAATGATAGGATCTTAAACAACGAGGTATTAATTTTCCACCAACCTCTTCCTCTGCTGCCAGAGGAATCCATCTGGAGCTTCCACTCCAAGGCCACGTGGTCTAAGAAACCGGATGGGACCGTCTTGATCCCCATAATCCAACCCCTAAAGGAATGCGGGCACAGAACCAAGTCTAAATTGCTACTTGCCCGAGAAGAATGATACGTGAAACCCGGATCCTGCCGGTAAATCTCCCTCCAGACATCAAAGAGGTTAAGTTTCGCCAAAAAATCCCGGAGGAGAAAGCCCATCCGGAAATCATGACTACCAACGTCTTCTAGAGAGACATTGAAATCTCCAGCTAACACCGTCCCACGGGACGTCCCCATATGTGAACACAAAAGGGCGAAAAAACTCGTTTCTCCTTTTGCTCACACGGGGCGTACACGGAAAACAAACGCCACTCCACTTCTTTACACCGAACATCCACCCATGTGATTCGCCCATCATTATCTACATACGCTCTATCTATCTTGATAGAAGCGTTCAACACAAGGATCGCTACTCCGCGTCCTGCATTGTTAAATGGGCTGCAAAAAAACCTGGCTAACGGAAAGAAAAAAAGAAAATAACGCAGGGCTGGCTTGTCCTGAACATGCAGCTCCTGCAGAAAAACAACATCACCTGGATGCTGGCGAAGAAAAGAAGCCACTATCTTCTGGCGCTTCACCGAAAAAAGGGAGTTGACGTTTAAGGAAATAAAATCCATAAAGGAAAATAAAAAGGGGTTACCGGGACTATAATATAGAACGAGCGAAACTCTCTAGCCTCCAAGATCCAAACACAGGAGATGGGGGAGGACTCCCATAGGGAGTCTGCCTCCGTTTCCAAAGGAAACCTACTGCGTGTACCAAAACCCGCCCACACAACTGGCACAAGGAATATGGAATATAACCCATTGTTAAATACACGCAAGTATGGAACCTTAAATACTGAAACAAGGATTCCTTCACTGCCTTTCGTTGCTTAGATGCTTCTTAAAGATAGCTCTTTCGCTAACTAGTAACCGCGTCAGGTTCCATTCACATGCCTCTTCCACCTGAAGCCAAGTGTACCGAAGCCTTATCAAAAGTCAGGACAGACAGCGCCTTCGAACGAGTTAAAAAACGGGTCTTGGGGAGAGGGGGGTTGGGGTGGGGTTGAAGAAGCAAACCAGAGGTGGATGAGATAGCCAGACCACCGTTGTCCAGCGACGGAAGGTCCGGCACGGACTTCACTCCCGGAGCCACAAGGGCACCTGACGTAACCACTGGCCTCATTGGTACCGACGAAGGGATCTCGTTTGAAGAGACATCTAAGAGTCCCTTCACAACCTCCGTCCCTTCCTCGTCAATCGAATCCTCCGATTCCCCAGAGGCCGGGTCACCTTGATCCCTCTCCATTAGATGTGACAGCGGAGGGATATCATCATCATTGACGGTCGCCGAGATCTCCGAGACTGCCCACGTTGAAACGGTGGAGGGCTTCGTACGAAATCTCATACACCGTATTCCACGGCCTCGTAAGATGACCATCTACCTCCCTCTCCACCTCCATACTATTCTCACTGGAAGGGTCCACCTCCCCAAAACATGGTCTTCCACCCCAGCCTTGTCCGAATCCCCGCTAGGGTCACCTCCGTCACCCCCTAGCCGGAACATTGCCAGATGAGCAGTCAATGTTCGTCGTCACCCCTAGCCGGCGCGTCAATGGCCGCCGTAGCACTTACATCTGGCTCCGACGACCGCGCCGGCACGACCGTCATAGTACAATTGGCGGACTCATGTCCGAAACGCCTACAATGGTCGCACCGAACGCATGCGGCAATAGGTCTCTTGCAACACGCGTCATGCGATGAGTCATTTCAAGGCCAAAGCGCTAGTCGGCCATGTTGGATATCAAAACGCGTTGTGTTACAATGGCGAATTGCTGTGTGAGATCATGTGTTAATCGAAAGCAACGTGATAAAAATAAATCTTTTTTCCGAATCCCAACAATACAAACTCGTTTTGGTGAGGAGATACAGGAGAAAACTTCAAAAAGACGTAGACTATGGCTTGCAAACATTAATAGGAAAATAGACAAAAATAGCAAACAAATAAAAAATTGTAGTTTGTTCTGATCACTTCGTATCAGGTACAGTGCATTTTATATATTTATAACAGAAGTTTTAATTTAAATTTAAAATAAATGTTTAAATGTAAATAATTTAATTATGTAATGTAATTTAATTATTTAATGTGCATTAAAATTAAAATGAAATTTGCATGAATTTAAATAGTTATATTATGTTGAAAATAAAAATTGATATACAAACATGATAATTTATTCAGCTTCTAATTGCAATTACTTGTAGTTTTTAGGAAAATTAATACTTTTTAGGAATATATGGATAAAAATAAATAAATGAAAAGATTATGATAAATTTGAATTTTAATAAGCCATTGTAATTTTTCTTATAACTGCATGCATTTGCAAATTTTTTTAAGTGTAATCATGATTTTTTAATTTTTATCATAAATGAATTCTAACATAATGAGACGTAATGAATTTCAATTTTAACATTAATTAATTTTTTCAATTTAATAATTTTAATCATTAAATTTGATTAGTTAGGTAAAGTTATGCTTAAAAGTTTTCCTTAATTTCTGTGGTATTTTTTATAAACACTAAATTTCACATTTGTAGGAAAACCATCAGACTTAATGAATGATTCAAATATAGATTGGATTCCAACACAGAAGTTAGGTTATCAGAAATTCAGTTCTGATAAAACCACACGAATTATTGCCTGGTATGATCGGCAGAAGAAAAGGAATAAAAATCAAAAAGAAATAAACATTTTGACTATAACAGATAGTGAAGAAAATAATACTGAAGCTGCGAAGGAGACAACTGAAGTGGAAGAACCTAATAATCAATTTACAGAAGAAACAGAAATGAATATTTCTGATTGCATGATAAATGTAAGTGCAGCAGCAACTCCCAACATTGTTAATGTTCCTTGTCAAGCAAATTGTTCTCGGGGAAGTGATAGCAAAGACGAATCTACTGAAACTGACATCACCAATGTTGAGCTCTTAGCTATTGAAAAAGACAATCAAAAATTACGAGAAGTATTAATGCTGCCCCAAATTACTGTTATTCTAGACCAGCAAACATTTGAAGGAAATGATGATTTAACTCTCTTCTATACTGGGTTACCTTTTATTATGCATTTATGATTTTGTTTCCCCATTTATCAGCAGCACACATTCTACAGCTTTAACAAAATTTCAACAGATGATTATAGTGTTTTTGAAACTAAGATTAAATTTGAGATTGCAAGATTTAGCTTATCGTTTTAATATCCATTTATCAACAGTTTTCGCATTTATTCGAAAGTTTTGCTGATTTTATACGTACGATTAAGACACAAAATTTTTTGGCCTGACAGAAATACCTTGCAAAAAACAATGCCACATTGCTTTCGTTACTCTTTCGGGAGAAAGATAGCAGTAATTATTGATTGCTTTGAAGTGTTTATAGAGAAACCAATAAATCCGGTTGCTCAATTTAAGACGTGGAGTAATTATAAACATCATAATACGGCCAAATATTGGTTTTGCTCCACAAGGACATATTTCTTTCATTTCTAAGGGATGGGGTGGAAACACAAGTGATAAGCAGTTGACAGAGGATTGTGGCATTCTTGAAAATTTACTTCTTGGTGATGTAATTTTAGCAGATAGAGGATTTAATGTGGCAGAGTCTGTAGCACTTCACCAGGCTATTTTAAATATTCCTGCTTTTACAAAAGGCAAAGATCAATTAGATGCTCTAGATGTTGAAAAAGCTAGAGGTATAGCTAATGTAATAATTCACGTGGAAGGAGTTATTGGAAATTTGCGTCAAAATTACTCTTTGACACATGTGACATTTCCAGTTCATGCAGCCGTTTCCAAAAATAACTATCCATCCCAAATCAATCAAATTATCACTATTTGTTGTGCTTTATGTAACTTGGTGAATCAGTTATACCATCTGTTTAAGTTTAGTTCAAATTTTTTGTATTGGCAATAAAATGAAATTCTTTTAAATATAATCAGAATGTTGAAATTATAATTTCACAACACACAAAAATTATGACAACATGCTTAAAATAAATAAACATAATGAATTTATTATTTAGTCTTTTTTTCCTCTACCCTTTTTGAATTCAGGTAGTTTCCTACAGAATGGACAATACCAAGGTGTCTTTGGAATTCGTTTTAAAGCTAAACAACACTGTTGAAATTTTTTTAATTTACAATTTTTCATTGCAGCAATTAATTATCATTTGGTTTGTCAGATCTTTTTGGCAAAAACAAAATATTGCATTTGAGTTGCTGTGGTTGCTAATTACACCGTCATTAACAATTTGCTCACTTGGAGTTTCATCTCGGGTGAAAAATTTCCCCAGTAATTCTGGCATAATTACATTACAGAAAAAATATTCAGCTTTGGGCAAATGTTCAGTTATAAACTCGATGACAGGATATATTCTCGTGATGTGGCATTCTTCCTTAATCCACATGATGAAATCGCAGTGTGATTTCTTACAAATTAACATCTGCATTTGAACTTAAAATAGAATTTAAATTATTGAATAATGCTTAAATATGTATGAATCTTTATTATTTTAATAAGTTAATATTTAAACTGAGTACTTGGTAATAATATGAATGATTTTCTTTGAGTTGAATTTTGTCATCTATTTGTTGCATGGAAAAAGTCCGATCTTGAATTGCCTCTTCTATTCTGTTATCTTTATGACAGTAAGGGCACTAAAAAGAAGAGAAATTGAATTTTACTAAAAGACAAATAATGGAACTTTTAATATTAAAGATGTACTCAAAGTGAGGAATTATTGCAGAAAAATAAACCATTACCTTGATTTCGCAAACGCCTTCTCCACAACAGTCACATTTGGTAATTCCATCAGATAAACTAAAAGGATAAATAGTGCTCAGATGTAATCCAGCAGACCTGATTGTAAAATTTGTATGCAATGCACTCATCTTTTGGGTATATTGGAATTTTGCCACCTCTTCATGTTGACATCCATATCTGTAAAATAATTTATAATATAACCATCGCTTTGAATAGAAATATAGTTTACAAAACAGTTAGGCCTACCTAGTTGCCACAGTTGAAAATGAATACGTTAGAGGATAGCAAATGGATTCCAATAGAGATTTTGAGGGATTATTTGGGTTTGTAGTAGTGATGTCAAGATCCGGACATCCGGATCTTTTTTCGGACCTAGGTCCGAGATCCGAGATCCGAAATTCGGATCTAATATCAGGAAATTGTGCAAACTTTTTCTGAAAGCAGTTTATAAAAGCGTTTATTAAGTGATAGCCTAGTCCTCTTAAGTCCTAATTAGTCTTAATACGCATCCAGCGAAAGGATCCCGGATCCGGATATTTCTAGATCCGAATACGGATATTTTCAGATCCGGATCCAACGGACATCACTAGTTTGTAGAACGACAGCTTTAAATTTAGAGGCAGTTATTAAGCCTATTCTTAATAAGTGCCAAGCTTTTGACTTAGATTGCATTCTCGTTTGTTTTTCCACACTTTCAACTAATGCATCAGTTCGTAAAATAATGATGGATCTTCCTTTTTGCAATTAATTCTTCTAAATTCAACGTTAAATATGTTGCATTAAATAAGTTGGCCAAACTTATGTCTTCATACATGGGTGGGGGAACATACTGATCACAGTATGGTGGGATAAATGAAAAAGCCACTGGTTTTGTCCCACATGCCATAATATTACGATCAAAGATCAAAGCTTTTACTTTAAGACTTACCCTGCCATGCATGTACAGTGACAATATAAAATTGCCCCTTGTGAATCAAATATCAGCTAAGGTTTCAATGGTGATTCATTGAGTCTCATGGAATGTCTCACGTGTTTCACAATAAAATTTTAGTAATTTACAAATTAATTTCATTAAAATTTATAATATAGAAGTACTTGAATTTTAAAAGATAAGGATTTAAAATTGAATTTCCGAATTTTTATTTTACTTAAATTTATTAATAAAATTAAATGATTCAAACATACCTTACTATTGATGAGGATTCTATTTTCAATTTTCTTGGAATTAATTTCCAAAACCCATCCATTTAAAAAATTTTTGTAAGCTATTAATGATTTATATCCTCTCATTTCTGCATGAGAAATCCAGCTTACTCTGTTCACTAAAAAATGTGAAACCTCTATTAAATCTATGCAGGGTAAATTTTCATTAATAGAAGTAAAGTCAGCTTTCATTAAAGTATAAGGATCTATTCCTAGGATTGAATTAATTTTTTCTTCATAGCGTTTTTTAGCTTCATTAGAAAGCTTGTTAAAGTATAGAGATCGCGCCATGTGCCAATAACACGTGCTTTCTACTACCCAGCATGGCCGACTCCCAGCGCGTTGGAGGGGTGCTCTATGGTAAACTGGCGGTTAGAGCCTGAGTTGCATGAACCATTCAGGAAATTTTTACTACTCTCGGCGCTTCGCGCCTCATTGGTCACTGTTTTCCGTTACTCGAACGCCTTCGGCGTTCTGTCTACGACGTTCCCCTCCGGGGGCAAGATAATGATATATACCCCAACTTATTTGGTTACAGGGGGCAGTTGGTTTCCCCCCGGCCGGTTACAGGAGGCTAATGCAATCTTTCTTCACGCTCATTGGTTCATGCAACTCAGGCTCTAACCGCTTTTTATGGTAACCCCCTTCGTTGGACACGTGATGCAAGAGACCTATTACATGTTCCCTCGACCCACACAGGAAGCACTTCCGGACCATCCCGGGGTAATACAGCTCCAATTCAAAATATTAGAATCATGAGTAGATTTCGGTTTGCTTAGAAGTCATCGTGTTATTTTGCGCGTAGATATTGAAAATACTATAGTTTCTTTGAGTTATAATATGTCTAAGAATCTCAGCTTTAAATGTTCAAATTAAATATTCAATAAAAATTTAACTTTCATTTAAGAGAAAAAAAAATTGAAATCACCTCATTAGAATCTGAAGTTTTATTGGTTCAAAATATTAGAATCATTGTCT
>JAHWFO010108684.1:0-17957 GCA_023313115.1 Rhysida immarginata
TATTATTATTATTATTATTATTATTATTATTATTATTATTATTATTATTATCGAAGTAGCAAATTAATGTTTGCGAATTACTGTAATAGATGTGCCTTCAAAGCAATTTTTTAGAATCAATTTTAATGAAGTTTTTCAAGCACAAATTTAATCTTATTAACAATTTTTCAATTTCTATGTCACGTAATTAATTTTTAATTTCCATTCTCGGTAGTTTAAAAAATGATTATGTTAATCTTTATTCCTTCGATCCCACAGATATGGTCTTTTCTGTACGCAGGAAATCAAGTTTCCCTCGACCATTATGGCAGGCACCGCTTCGTTCGCGTGAAAAAAACAAACAGGTATGTTCTCTTCGCGCCCGCCTCTTTGCCGCCTCAACCTCTCGCCGCTAGGATTCGCTCACGTAAGACACTCTAACAGAAATAATGCTTTTGTTATTTTCGCTGCGATCCGCTTCGCTGCAAGTTCGCTCACGTAAGACACAGCGTTAGTGTATGTGAGTAAGAAATTATTTATACTAGCATGGATAGGTCCATCCATTGTGAGCCTTTAAAAACATTTTTTTCAAATTTCATTAAGAATTTTTACTGTATTAATTCTAAGCGTTTTCATGTGTGTTATTTTTAATTTATTGCAAAATTTATTCCAAAAAAAAGTCTGAGCCACGCCTGGGTTATTATCTATCTTATTTCGTAGCAAAGCAAATCCAAACATTTCCTGAAAATACATTTTGACTATATTCTGTGGGAATGTGTAAATTTTGGTAACCGAGATGCTAATAATGCGATGACTGAACGTTCGTTTTCAAGAATTATGGACAATGAGCATAAAGTTGAAGTGACAGAACATTAATAAGGCAGCGCCTCTTGATGAGGCATAGGATTCACGCGTGCCTCCCATGAGCTTCCTATCAAACGTCCAAACGACTGGCAAAAAATTATGTGCCTGGAAAGGAAAGAGAAAGAACGAGTATTAGTCAGAGAAACTCTGCAACTAAAACAGAAAAAGCTATACGGACATTTGAAACATCTGAGTAAAGGGAGTTTCGAATAGAGAAAGAGCTTTTACGTCAAGAACAAGCAAAATGTGAGTCTAAATTATTTGGTCCCGGTATACCACTTAGAATTCCTGTTTTTCGTATTTTTCTTAGAATGTATAGTCCCTTTGCTCTGTGTTATATTGATAGAGTTATTATTTAGCCAATTGGAAGTTATAATTAAATATTTTGAGATTGTTCTGTTTACCTACAAGTGTAATTATCCCGTGCAACACCGGGTACTTCTGCTAGTAATCTTCTTTCTATCTTCTATATATATAAAGAAGGATGTTTGTTTGTTTGTGGGTTTGTTTGTTTATTATACAAATGTACAGTTTCACGTAAAGTTAATAATGAATATTGCATAACAATCAGGAAATAAATTCAAGTCTTCAAACCCTCGCGTAGCGGTTTATTACAATGTTTTTTCGACTCGTTAAGGCATTGAACAATCAACATGTGTTTGCGACCATAATAGGATGGCAACACATTGTTTAAATACCAGATGGCAACACCAGTCCCTTATCTTACATTTTTACTTTATTAAATGCCTTTAAATTGTGAATTAAACCTAACATACCCTATCACAAGTTTTCATATAATATACATATTTACAAACAATTAATGCATCGTTCTCCAACGATAACTGGGTTTTAGCATCAAAATGTTACGAGTAGTAGCGGCGCGTGACTATAATAGGTGAAGGGGCACAAATACAAAATTTCAGATTCTTAGGCCTTTTCGTACAAAAGTTATAGTTTGATTTGTATTTGGAGCCTCGCGGCCCCTGCCAAAGTGTGTACTAGTTAAAATTTTAAGCAACAGACAAACATAATTTCAATATATAAACAAATATACAGGGTGTGCCAAAAGAAGCGGGACGGTCGAATATTTCGCGAAATTTACATCGGATCGAAAAACTGAAAAACACGTATTCAATATTTTTCAAAAATCTATCGAATGACACCAAACACGACCCCCCAACCCCAACCCCGGGGGTGGAGCGGGGGGCAACTTTGAAATCTTAAATAGAAATTCCCATTTTTTATTGCAGATTCGGATTCTACGTGAAAAAGTGAACAAGTTTTAACTGAAAATTTTTTTTTTGGTTCGCGATAGATGGCGCTGTAATCGCAGAAAATCAAATACAGATCAGAAGTCTGCAAACGGTCAAATTTTTCGGGACTTACGCTTCGGAACACAAAATTAGTATTTTTGAAAAGGCTATCTAATGATACAGTATGACAGTCGACCGATTGATGGCGCTCTAATTGCAAAAACAATTCTTTCTCGCAAGTGAAAGTATTTCTATAGCTAATATGAGGTTAACGTCTTTCGTTGATTTTGTATCTGACTTTAGTAAAAAACTACGTTTAGCATAACTCAGGAACAACGATGTGGACGTTGTAGTTTTTTGTTCCCTTCGGGGTGCTTGTTTTTAGTGAGTCCCCTTGCCTCTCACTTATCGGGGTGCTTGTTTCAGGTGAGTCAACTTGCCTCTCACGATTGGCGCCAATAACTTCATTGTAGTAAATGCTCAAATTGTGCACCGTTTACTTCCTGGCAGTAAGCTAATCGATGGTAAACAGATTACATGGAATTGTTTAAGTATTCTGCAGGTATTTGGGCAGCTACATCAATTATTCTCTGACGCAATTCATCTAAATTTTGAGGTTTCGTTTCGTAAACCCGATTTTTTAAATAACCCCACAAGAAAAAATCAAGTGGAGTTAAATCTGGTGACCTGGCAGGCCATTCGATCGGACCTCTTCGTCCAATCCAACGATCAGGAAAATGTTCATCTAAATAATTACGAACGTTCCGTCCGTAATGAGGTGCAGCACCATCTTGCTAAAAGTGCTCCAAGTTATTGCCAGCAATCTCCCTTATTGCTGGAATTATTTCATTTCGAAGCATGTTTTCATACCTTTGAGCAGTAACATTACCATCGATAAAGAATGGCCCAATCAAATGATTATTTATTATTCCAGCCCAAACGTTTAATTTCTGTGGATATTGGGTTTTGCTCTCTCGCATCCAATGAGGATTCTCGTCTGCGCAATACCTGCAATTATGCCGATTACAATACCATTCAATTGAAATGTCGCTTCATCTGAGAATACAATGTTGTAAAGAAAGTCTGGATCTTGATCTATTCTAAGCATCATGTCCTCACAAAATTCTAAACGTCGGTCGGGATCATCTTCATTTATCTCATGAACAAGTGTCATTTTGTAAGGATGCAATACTTTTCAAAATCCTGCGGACTGAGGATGTACCAATTTCTTGAGCTTGGGCAGTTCTACGAAGACTACTGTGAGGATTTTCCGTAAATGATAATAAAACATTCAACGCTTCTTCTTCGTTTGTTGCTGACTTTGGTCTTCCTAATTTAGCTCGATCTTTCACAGAGCCTGTAGCTTCAAATCTTCTAACCGTTCTCTCCACAGTCGATTTGGAGATAGGATCCATTCCAATTCGAAAAGTATCATTGAAAATATCTCTTGCTTCCGAGTATGACCTTTCCCTACTCACCCCAGCCTACCATCATCAGTAATGATATTTTTTCTTGTTCATTAAGATGAGCCATTCTGAAAGAAAAAACACTTTTTTAAGTCAATTTTTTTTTCACAGATGAAGGTTCATCTGCTTGAATCAACTTAAACAGTTGAACTAATGTGTCATTTAAAAAGTACCTACCAAATGGATGAAGCACAAAAAATCACAACAAAAATAGTCCACTTTTTGTTTACGTATTTATTAACAAAGAAAAGAATTAGTTTACAAGCGGAAAGAATAAGAAAGAGTAATTTGAAGGATTTTATTATGTTAATTTAAACGATGATATTTGCATTTTGTAAAATGAAAATACGTATTTTATCATTGTTAGATTTTTTTTTCACAAATCTTATTTTCCATGATAACAAAACCATCCATCAAGAATTAAACAATGTTACAATATTGCATTAAAATACTGTATTGAGTATGTTAATTATTTTAATTGTTTTAAATATTTTCATTGAAAAAATTGATTTCCTCTTAATTATACCCCCAGGGGGTGCGCGGGGGTGAAAATTTTTATGGTACTGAATACAGTTTTACACGAAGAATCCGAATCTGCAATAAAAAATGGGGGTTTCCATTTAAGATCTCAAAGTTGCCCCCGCTCCAACACCGGGGGTGAGGGGGGGGGGGTCGTGTTTGGTGTCATTCGATAGATTTTTGAAAAATATTGAACACGTGTTTTTCAGTTTTTCGATCCGATGTAAATTTCGCGAAATATTCGACCGTCCCGCTTCTTTTGGCACACCCTGTATATAAAAAATTTCAGGTTTCTGGACTTCTGGTTTTAAATTTATAGCTTGAGTTAAGATTTAAGCCGAAGGCCTCCTACCAAGAGACTTATAGAATTTTTCATATAGATTAGCTAAATTTTTAAATACTACACTATGATTAAACAAAATTTCAGGACCGTAGGCCTTTCCGTTCAAATTTTATAGCTTCAGTTGTTTTTGAGGCAGCCAGGGGCCCCGGGGCAGTCTCCTTGTATATTGTCTATAATGTTTAGGTAATGCACTGTAAAAATTTAAACGGTGATTATGCACTTCAAGTTCCTAGGCCTTTTTATTATTCAAATGTTAGAGCTTATTTGTGATTTGGGCTTCAGGGCCCCTGTGGCGACTTAAGAGCCTTATACCAGTTTTTGTTGAATATTAGCTAAATTTTTTAGTAAACTATAGAAGTATACAACTTTTCAGATTTCTAAGCCTTTTTGTTCAAACATTGTAGCTCAGTTTGTGTTTAGGGCCCCTGCCAAGGACCCAGAGGACTATATAAGTTTTAGTGTATAAAAACTAAAATTTTAAGTAACACGCCATAAATATGCAAGAATTCAGATTTTGGATTTCCGGTTCAAAAGTTATAGCTTGATTTGCGACTGGGGGCTCAGGGCCCCTGTCGAGACCCAATAGCCTTATACCAGTTTTTAGTGTATATGAGCTAAAGTTTTTAAGTAATTTTTTTATAAGTAAACAAAATTTCAGATTTCTAGACCTCTTCGATTAAAAGTTGTAACTTTGCTTGTGTTTGGGGCCTGTGCGGCTCTGCTGGGGCCAATATTACCTTTTTTGTTTATTTGCAATTTTTTTTAGTACCACACTATGAATATACAATATTTCATGTTCCAAGGCCTTTCCGTTCAAATGTTATAGCTTTAATTGTATTTGGTGCCTCGAGGCCCCTGGCGGAGTTCTAGAAGCTTATACCAGCTTCCTTCTATATAGGCTATATTTTTAAGTACCAAACTAAATATATACAAAATTTCAGGTTTCTGGACCTTTCCGTTCAAAAATTATAACTTGATTTGTACTTGAGGCCTCGGGGTCTTCTGGCGGGCCCCATAAACGTACATCACATTTCTTATATGTTTCCTCTATTTTATTAGTACCACACTATAAATATCCAAAATTTCAGGTTCCTAGGTCGTTTCCTTCAAATGTTATAGCTTCAATTGTATTTAGAGCCTTGGGACCTCCGGCGGGGCCCTAGAGGCTTATGTCACTTTTCTTGTATATTGGTTTTATATTTTTAGAACCGCACTACAAATTTTCGAAACTTCAAGATTTTTGCGCCCTATGTTCAAAAGATAAATAGGGAACCATGAAATTCATACAAGCGCCCCTGAGGGGCCCCGGGCGACCCAAGAGGATTCGCTATGATTATCGCACCGTTCTCTGTATAGGGCCTACGTGTGTACAAAATTTCAAGCCTCTAGGTCTGGTTGTTCAAAGGTTAAAAAAGGAAACATGAAATTACAAGCCTCTAGGTCAATCCTTTCAAAAGTTATGGCGTGTGACATACATGTTACATACATTTGCACCGTCGTTAATAGGGTTTTAGATGATGCTAAAACCCTAGTAAACGTTTGGAGAAAATCTAGTTTATTTTAATGAGTACTCCACAAAACAAAGTTCGTCGGGTGTTTCTCCCGATCGTTTTCTAACGTAAGGGGGTAGGGAGCAAATGACAACAACTGGTTGTAAACACTAACAACTGATTTATTTAAGCTGTATTTACAATTACGATTGATTATATCCAAAGCTAACTCTAAATTTCTAATGATTTGATTCTACGCCGATTAAATGGATCTAAGAGAAATGAGAGATATGAGAGCGGCTGTGTGTTACCCAATCTAACGTTCTCGCATTCGCCTTCGTTCGTCTATTCTGAAAATCTTCTATCTATATAAAGAAGGATGTTTGTATGTGTGTGGGTGGGTGGGTCTGTTTGTATGTTTTTTATACAAATCTACAGTTTTATTCCGATCTTGATAAAATTTCGCATACATGACCTTCAAAGCATGAGGAAGGTCACTGTCTACCTCCGATTTCGGAAAAATAATAAATATCGAAAAAAAAATCGATATTCATGGTTATAGCAAGGCATATTAATGAGAAATATCTCATGACCAACAATGCAAGGCAAAGTTTGTACAACAATAGGTATCAACAAAGGTATCAGCACGCAATTCACAAACACACTGCATGAACCAACAATATATATCTCATGACCAACAATGCAAGGCAAAGTTTGTGCAACAATAGGCCCATTGTGTTCGCATCAACAATGGTATCAACGCGCAATTCACCAATAACAATGAGCACAGAATGATGATGTAATGTTAAAGCAATCTTTCCAAGAATTATAACAATGAACATTAAATGACGATGTAATATGGATAAGTTTCAATTTGTAACAATGCATAGAATTCCTGTTAGTCAGGCTTTTCTTAGAAAAGAGAGTTATTAGTACTTAACAATTTCTTGAAAATCTTTAAAAATGATCAGTAACTGGAGATAATGGAGAGTTAGCAGACTATTGAGAAAGAGTGGAAAGACGACAGAGGAAGCACTCCTTTAGCTCTGTGATGTATTGAGCAAATGGGAAGCAAGTAAATAGAAGAATCGGCGACCGCTAGACTGTACAAAGTGATGAATGCCCAAGTTTTACTTCAACACATCGAGGGAAGAGTGGAAATTGCAACAACACTAAGTATACATCTGAGGTAAGATTACGTGAGTAAGAAATTATTTAGACTAGCAGTGGCATCCTTGGAGAGGTCCAGACATTGTGAGCCTTTAAAAAGATTTTTTTCGAATTTTCATTAAGAATTTTTACTGTATTAATTCTAAGCATTTTCATGTGTTTATTTTTAAGATATTGCCAAATTTAATTTAATTTTTTGAGATTGTTCTGTTTACATCTAAGTGTAATTATCCCGGGCAACGCCGGGTACCTTTGCTAGTTCTCAATAAAGTTCGACTTCTATTTCGCGCTTCCATGTTGAATAAATATTCTCCTCTTTTAAAGAGGGGTTTATCCTCAGTAAATGAATTGAATTAATTGTTGAATGTATACTAAGTACCTCTGTCCGCCCTGACAGGTTACTCGCTCTAAATTCTCACCACTCACACTAACTATTCACTAACTACCTCAACATGGATGAAAGAAACAGGATGGACGACTCCCTATGCTTCCCCAGCAAGTTTGATTTCAGAGCGACATCTGGATTTTTGCATGAAAACTAGCATCTGTCGTCTGCTTAGGGAGAAGAGGAAAAGCTGTCCATAGGCTCATGGTTATTGTTGACATATTGCTAGGAGACCAGAAACAGCTGCGATTTCTTTGAAACTTATAATATATATTTAGTTCATGTGTACAGTTATGATTTAATGAAGAGATCTTTTCCATTTTCATTTTGATATCTTTTAATGTAATTTTAAATATAATTTTTAAAGCAAAACTTTATACGTATATAATTAAATTGTTAAAAGAATCGTATGTAATTTTAATAAAAATTACATTTTAACTCCTAGACTTAATATTTCAATAAACTAATTCAATAAAATAATATAAAATACATTAATACAAAAAAATTCAAAAGAACTCAATGAAATACGTAATATTTTTGCGATAGGCGGCCATGCTTTTCTCCTCTAACAGCTGTATAAACAGAAACCATGCGAAGCGAAACCAAATATTTCGGTATTTTTCACTTAAGAATCCAGAGGGCGCCACTGAAAAAAAACTCACGCACGACTCATAGGAGTCGTCCATCCTGTTTCTTTCATCCATGACCTCAACGTCTACATCTGTCTGCTCCGACAGGTTCTTCAACTTACTCTTAACACTAACTAAACCTCGACTCCTCTCCGACTGCTCTCCGACCACTTTCTCACAAACTAACTCGCATCTGTCTACATGGACAGGCTGATACCTTCTCCTAACTTTTCTGATCCAACAACAACTAACAACTGTCCTCCTAACTCGAACTGAATATCCTCAGTCAGTTGAGGTGTAAAAGACACTCAAACAGATGATTGGTGGAAAGGAAGGTCAACTCCTCCTTTCCAAATCATACCACCATCAATTTGCATAAATTCTAGACAATGCGCGTCAGCATATTCTATGACTGTCTCAAAATACAATACTCAGTAAACTAAGGTGTCCATCCGGTGTAACTCTAACTGTTAAACTTTCCATTCTAAAACTTTTCTAAAAACTTTCTAAAACTTTATAAAAACTAAATAAACTGTTTTATAATTATTCTATCTACAGAATATAACAACCAAATAACGACTGAATTATAATTCACGTAAACTATGTAGATGTTTAAATAAACTAAACATGGCTAGTCTATCTTCATCAATATTAAACCTCACCTTATAAACATTATAGAAATAATCACTAAGTGTTAACTAATTTAAATGACTGACTAAGATTAAAAGTTAATTGAAATATAATAATAATCTAGAAACTGTCTTTAACTTCATAAACTAAGATCTCTCCTGTGTTACACTAACAACTATCACTAAAATAGCTGAAGGAAAATCTTTACATTTAATTATTAAGTTTTAACTCGCGTCTTACTAAAATAAGGGTGGGGGTTTCAGAATTCCGGGGCCTCACATAACTCCCCTGAAAAATAAAATTCGCTTATCCAAGGGATAACGAATTTTCCTAAAACTAAACTCCAACTAAATTCTAAAACTCGCGGTAACAAAACATTAAACTCCTACCTTATTTTTGTAGTTGACAATCACCGGCTTCGTTGGGGTAACGCTCCTGAAACCTCTCAATCTCTCTCACCATACATCCACATACCATTACAGTTTATTAACATTTCAAAACTAAAAAATTTTCAAAGTTACAAAATTCAAACTTCACAATGTTACATAATTTCAAAGTCAATATTAAAAAATTACAACATTACAGTCTCCAGTTAAAACAATTCAATGTTTAAATAACATCAATAAAAATTTTATACAATCAAACACCATAATGAAAGTCATTATACATAAAATCTCCAAGCTGTAACTTGACCAAAAACAATTCTAAAATGTACATGATACAAAATCGTTACACAAAATCGTGACATTATTACAAAGAATGCAATTCATTAAAATTCATTAATCGTCTAAACGCTACAATAATATCATTGCATTAAATTCACAATCAATAATATCATGTAATTCTTTTGTGAATTTCATTTCATTATTAGATTATTAGACAAACACCAAAGTTATTCAAAAGATACATTACACAAAAATAATGTCAAAAGATAAACGCTCCCAAAAATTCTAACTAGTGCCAATAAAATGATCGCCTTTTAATGTTCATATTATAAATGTTTATAGCTATCAAAATCGTCCGCTCACACAAACCATAAGAAAAAGTTCGTTTACGAAATTCAATTGTAACTCAATAGATAACTCGTGGCAAACAAGTTTACTGAAAAACAATGATCAAATTTAGTACAATGTGATTATTAAACAGTTCTTCATTTCTCGCCGATAAACAGTAAGTGTTTATGATTAGCGGTAAAAGCTCTCTAAAATATCTGAATCAATTGTAAAGTCTATAAGAAATGTTCGTCATACCCTTGATTACTGGATCTTGAAACTGTGGAAATTCCTTGGAATTTGTTGAATACGCCTTCTAAAGTTCTCGCTGGAATCATCGCCGTCCCAAACGTGAAAAAAATTATTGCTCGTCATTTGAAGCATTGAAGAAGTTATTCGTCATCATCACCATTCTCGCCGTGGTCTCCGGAAAAATAAAATCCTCATCTTTGTAGAGAAGCTTCTCAACTTTGAAGAAAACTTCTCATCTTTGAAGAAAAAAACTCATCTCCTGTAGCTCCGCAATCGTCTATCGAAGTGACGATAAAAATCTCCTAGTGAAAAACAATGCGTCTACTCGCTCGTCGATCGGCAGCAACGGGAATGATGCGTCATCTAAAACCCCTGTTCGGCTGTCGGTCATTGCTCCGTAGTGTCGTCTGCTTCCTTGCGCCATTGGAAGTAGAGGGGGTGGGGGGGTTGAAGATTTCCTCCGTTGAAACAAATTTTCCATGATTGAAAATAAAGTTCACTTGGGCACACCTTTTCTGCTCTCTTTCTCTCGCCAACCAAAACAAAGACAAAATTTTAACAATCAGATTCTAAAGTGAAACTCAATACCTTACAATACGAAATCTACATCTGCCATCACTGTCGTCAAATTGCTCCAAATCGCTAAACAAAACTTCCATAATCAACTCAACGCCAACGGAATAAAATTCTGTACTCCAACCTTCTCCATCGTTCGCCTGTTTCAAAAAAAGTTTTAGAAAGAGAAATGAAACGGTTCACCTGAGATCACCTGAGATTCACCTGAGATTCACCTGGCTCGCTTCCAATCTCCACGAGTGAAAGGGTGTCACTCTCCTCTTCTCGATGAAAAAACTTAGCGTTTTTCTAATATGAAATAACACCTCACAGGAAACATAATCACCATAAAATTGCAATGAAAGAAACGGTAAAATTTTCAACGACTCAATCAAGAATTAAAAATAATTTTCTAATTCTAATGAAAACTCAAATGTCTTACTGTATCTGTATTCTGGCCTGGCTTTCCCAGCCTCTTGCTAGTCCACTCGCCGGGTTTGCTATTCGAATATTTTCCTTAAAACGATATGGATTTATCCACATTACATTCGTTGTATTCTGTGTTTCTCTTTTCTCCGATGTCTGCATTCCTTCTTCTACTCCTTGGGGAAAATAAGATGCAAACGGATTCATTTCTGATGACTCCGTAATCGTTTCCATCTTCTCGTACCACTCCATTTACCATTTCTACACGTTTTTCTCCTTCTCTCTTCAATCGGGATCTCAGTTGCTCGATCTTTAGCTCCGCTTCTGCAATTCTATTCGCTAATGAAGCTTTCCTCCTGATAGATTTAACGACAGCATCTGCCAACTTCTGTTTTTCTTCTTGTTTAAATTTCTCCAGCCTATCTTCAAATTCTTTTCTCCATTTCTCCTGAAATTCTCCGCTGATGTCTTCGCTTCTTCGTACGTTTTCTTTAAGTATGGGTGGTTTCTTCTCTTCCACCTGTATACTGATGCCTTCTTTAGTCAACGGTATCTGCTCGTTTCCTCCAAAACGACAACTTCTTTTCAAGTGTCCACGCCTTCCGCATCTGTGGCACCTTCTCCCAGTATTTCGTTATTTCTCCAATGTAGGTTGCTTCTGAACTGTGGTCTGCCTCTCTTCTTTCCTCTGCTGCATTTTCCGCTTCTTGTATCTGCACTCGCTTTCGTAATGTGCATATTTTCCACAAAAGCGACAAATTATACTTTCTCTTTTCGACTCCAAATTTCTAGAATTTCGGTCTGCGATTAGATTAACTCGCCAAGGCTCTCTCCGTGCCTGGTTTTCATTGCGTTCCGCCATGTTACGCCGTATGATTTCTTCTACTCTCTTCTCCAATCTCTCCATAATGTTGCTGACAATTGTTTCTTCATTCACTCGAGGCCTATTCTCCGCTTCTCTCTTCTCATTAATTAAATTTACACCGTTTGACTGTTCGCATAATTTCTTTTCCAGGTCTTCAATATTATGGGCTATCTGAGCCATCTCTGCCAAGTCTCCTTGATGACAGTATAACATCCCTTTTTTGATACTAGGTTTCAAACCTGCCAGGAATCTGTCTTTTAGTCGCCTTGCTAGAATTTCTCGGGCATACTCTCTCTTAGCTTCAGCGTCCTCTCCCTCACCATGCACGGGTGGGATTAATCGTCTACCTAATGCTCGCAATCTGATAGCGAACTGTATTACACTTTCATTCTCTTTCTGTTGACATTCCGAAAATCTCCTTTCATTATCATTACTTGACTCCCGATGAAATCTTGCTTTAAACAACGCTTTAAACTCCTCATAACGTTGCATGCCCACCATCGCCTCACTTTCTCTAACAAAATATAAGGCTTCACCGACCAGTCTAATTTTAATCATTTTTAGCTTTGTTTGCTCGCTCCAATTTCCAGCGTCTGCTACTTCTTCGACTTTTTGTAGAAATTCTACTACATCTGAGCTTCCATCGAACACTGGAATCTCAACATACACGTTAAGGAATTGTTCCTGAACATTCACCTGTACATGAACTCCTGCGTCCTCCATTTCTACTCTATGGAACTCCTTACGAAAATTAAATCCTGTCTTTACTGTACAATAAATATTCCTCTCACTATCGTACCCTTACGAAAAACAATCCTGTTCAATATTCGTACTACACCGTACCCTTACGAAAAACAATCCTGTTCACGACGCAACTGTGGAGCCTGCGGCCCTAGGGAATGGTTTTATACATCAAACGAACTAGGGTCCCCAGTTCCCCTTTCACTCTCCCTTTTTTAAATGAGAATGAGTTTTTCCACAACACATAGTTCGTCGGGTGTTTCTCCCGATCGTTTTCTAACGTAAGGGGGTAGTGTGCAAATGACAACAACTGGTTGTAAACAATAACAACTGATTTATTTAACCTTCTTCTCCATGGGTGAGAAATTTTAAGTAAATCAATGACGAGGTACCCAAATCCTTCATCACTGATTTACATGGGAATTAAGAACACACATTATTTTTTATAACTTATCTACACGTGTTGTTATTGATATCAATATGAAATCAATAGCAAAAATCATAATTTTTTTCTATTTTAGTAAAAATTTTCAGTTCTGTTTTATTGAAAACTTTCAGTTTTATTTTTTCTGAAAACTTTCAGTTTTGTTTTTCTGAAAACTGTTAGTTTTAATTTTCGTGTTAGTTTTATTTTCTGGTATTCACTGGACGCTTTCTATACTGGAACTTGTTAGTTTTATACTGGCACAAGACCAAGATAAAAATGGCAAAACGCGATCAAGCATTCTCATTGGAAGAATTTAGTCGCTAAGATGATGCACTTACTAATATGCCTAAACTTTTGAATTCAATGAGTTTTGAGTAATATGCACTTACTATAATGCCTAATTCATTTTGTTGTAGAATGAATTTTGAGCAACAACAATCATATCTGGATAATTTCATTGATGATTCAGAAAGTGATAATGAGTTGTATTGTTCCAACATTCCTGATGATCTCAGCGTTCCACCAAAAAACAATCAAGCTCTTCAAGATGAAGAATCTGATATAGAAGACGTAATGCCCAAATAGAAATAGATAACTGTTCTGAAAGTTCCAGTGAAGTCAAGAATGAAGAAAGTATTCCCGATCAGCAGATGCTGTATGGCAAGGATGGAACTGCATGGAATCTGACAAGTCCTGTAAGTACTCAAACACCACAGCAAAACATTTTACCAAAAATCAGGACCTGTAAAAAAAGCTCAATTCCTTTCAGTTCTTGAAACCTTCAAGTGCATTTTTGATAACGTTATGTGCAATATCATAATCAGGGAAACAAACAGGAAAGCCAAATCTGTATATTCTCAGTGGAATGCAGAAAATCCAAGCAGCCCTCCCAACGTTTGGAAGGAGTTGAAAGACGAAGAATTCGATAGTTATCTTGGGATCCTCATTACAGCAGGGGTTCACCATTCTTGCTCAGAAGACATCAATTGTCATCGCCCAGTTTGTGATGAGCATACCAAAACAATCATAAAATGTTATGCTTGTTCTGCAAATGTGTAAGCTTTTGAACTGATATTTTTACTGATTGATATTGTAATTATCTTAGAATTGTTTTTATAATTAAAATTCATTTAAAGTGTGATCATTCTTTTTTATATCGTTTTTTATATCGTTTTCTTGGGTAATAGTTATAGTGTCACCAAGTTTGGCGACAGGTGTCTCTGCCAAGGCTCCCATTCATGCTTCACAGAACTGGAGCAAACTTGGGTGTATAGCAGCGCCAGCAGTGGCTACCAGCCACAAGGCCAAGTCGTCTTCCTGAGCGGATCGCGCCCAAGCAAAGGAGTATGGTTGCGCCATCTATTGCGGCGAAACAGCTTGATAATAAGTATACTGATACTGGCGATAAGCGCGAGCGTCGTACTCGGCCAAGGCGGAAACGGCGCAGGAAATTGCGCCAGAGCAACGGCGCGACTTTCAAAAAGTTAGATCGTGGAGAGTGCGAGAGAGACCGTAGAGTGAGGACACGGAAAAATTCGGCTGTCCTTTCACCTTTTACTGCGGCGTCCATGTGTATCCCGCCGAGTGAAAGGAACCCACCGGCTGAAACTTCGACCGAAGAAGAGTCGAGATTCAGCGAGTTTTTGGAGGGACAAAACTCGTCTCCACCGCCAGCCACGAGTGCGAGCGAGGTGTGTTCGCTACCTAACATTTCTTTAAGCTCTGCCTCCCTTGCAGGGTCTATTTTTGACGTGCATCGTGCCAGGGTCGCCGGGGTCCAGTACCGACAACCGACGCCCTTTTTCAAAGTGCCCCTTCCTGTGTCGGAAGTCCTGAGAACGACAGCGACGAGGACTTTGGTGGTCGCAGCTGCTTTGGAGCCAACGCAGCTATTTGAGATTACGAGCTTAGACAGTCGTTTGGTGCCGGACGAAACAGCAGCTTGGATTACGCCATGGACTCAGGAGGCGTTTTGGCTGCATGGTCTAAGTGACTTTGCACCATATACCAGGTTAGTGGATTTTTCTTGTGTTCCTCGCTGCTCATTTCGGTTCCTTCACGCACTAGACACTCTCCACCGTAATAGAGCGCGTTTTTCGTTGCTCTCCCTCGCTGTTGTAACCTCGGGTCGTTTGCTAGGGGGGTTGAGTTATATGATCCGCTTCATTTAATTTTGGGAAGAAGCTATTGGTGGTCCTCGCTCCCCTCGGCTTCGGGTATTTTATTTGCAGCCAGCGCGGGCTCCGGAATTTCTAGATAGTGCTCGTTTGTACGGGATAAATTTCTAATAGACATTTCTTTTGTCTGGATTTTTTTTTGCAGTTACCACCAGTTGCGTCTCCCTGCGTCTATTCGACACGGCTCCCCTCACTGCTGCTAAGCCGGACTATTCCGTGCAACACGGATGTGATGCGGTATTGCTGCCCCGATCTAGACGGGAATTCGCTCGTTTAGTCAAGCGAGTGCTTTGTAAACCTGGGAACACCTTCCGCAGGTGGGCCAGGGATTCGTATTAGAGAATGGCTAAAACCCTCTCCTTAGTCCCGATGGTGGCCCGTAATTCTTGTTTATAATTTGTATTTCTATTTTTCTATTGCCCTCGAAAAAGCATATGACAGAGTTCCTCGGGAGAAGCTCTGGCAAGTGTTGCAAGAGTATGGAGTGGATGGGCAATTACTGGTTGCTATCATGTCTCTGTACGAAAGCCCTGAGATGTGTGTCCGGATAAATGGCATTAAGTCAAGACCGTTCACCGTGGGTGTTGGACTCCGCCAAGGGTGCGTACTGTCGCCCATCTTGTTCATTATCTTTATGGACTGGATAGACAGGGGCAGCCGAGGCGATGAGCGTGTTTGTGTGGGCGACTGCCTGGTGGAGAGGTTGCTCTTTGCGGACGACCTTGTCCTGCTTGGGTCTTCTCGCACGAACCTTCAGCATGCACTAGACCGGTTTGCAGCCAAATGTGAAGAAGCTGGGATGAAAATCAGTGTGGCTAAAATCGAAGTTCTGGTTCTTTCAAGACAGCCTGCTCAGTGTGCTCTCCATGTTAGGGGAGCCTCATTGAGACAGGTGGAGAAGTTCAAGTATCTCGGGATTGCATTCACGAGTGATGGACGGCAGGAGAAAGAATTGGATGCTGGGATCGGTGCAGCAAGCTGTGTCAGACGTGAACTGTGGCGATCCGTGGTAACGAAACGAGAGCTGGGTAACAAAGCCAAGCTCTCCGTCTTCAAATCTATCTTTGTCCCCATTCTCACCTATGGTCATGAGGCTTGGGTAATGACCGAAAGAGTGCGATCGCGGGTACAAGCGGCCGAAATGAGATTCCTGAGAGGTGTGGCAGGTGTTACCCTACTAGATAGAGTGTACAGCAGCACAATAAGGGAATCTGTAGGTGTTGAGCCGCTACTTCTCCGCATTGAGAGATCTCAGTTGCGCTGGTATGGCCACGTGATACGGATGCCGCAATCTAGTCTTCCTAGGCAGTTGTTATTTTCCAAGCCGGTGGGTAAGAGGCCAAGGGGTCGGCCTAGAACCAGGTGGCTAGACTACATGGAGAATCTGGGTTCGAATCGCTTGGATATTACCAGGGAGGACATGCGCCTGATGGCGGAAGATCGCGATCGCTGAAGATCCTCCATAGGGCTGCTGCCCCGCGACCCTAACGGATAAGCGGGTTTGAAAAGTAAGTAAGTAAGTAAGTATTTCTATTTTTCTTTGTGAGCGGAACTTTGTTTTATGTTTCCGCAGGGCAGGCCATATCCATTGTTTGGTCCAGGCGTTTCTTACGTTTGAGTAAGATCGCGGCCCGTTTAGCTTTGTTTGTTTCTTTATTGACATTAAGACTTTATTAGCGTAATAAACACTGCCAAAAATATACTCTGGTGTCAGTCTCTCTTTATCAACACCTTCCACTGCGCTATGCTCTTTAACCATGAAATATAGGGTACCCGGGTGCCCTTATCATGGATGTAAAGCGTAAAAGACTTTCAAAATTTTTTTGGAAATTACACAAACTTTTTTTACAATTATTTTTTCTTAAAACTTTATAGGATTACCAACTTAAAGATGTCAAAAAATACCACGAGGAAAATACGAATGTATGATAGATAATTTTTATGTTAAACACGAAAATGGTACCCGGGTACCCCGTCATGCGGAAGAAGGTTAAGCTGTATTTACAATTACGATTGATTATATCCAAAGCTAACTCTAAATTTCTAATGATTTGATTCTACGCCGAATAAATGGATCTAAGAGAAATGAGAGATATGAGAGCGGCTGTTTGTTACCCAATCTAACGTTCTCGCATTCGCCTTCGTTCGTCTATTCTGAAAATTCTCAATAAAGTTCGACTTCTATTTCGCGCTTCCATGTTGAATAAATATTCTCTTCTTTTAAAGAGGGGTTTCTCCTCAGTAAATGAATTGAATTAATTGTTGAATGTATACTAAGTACCTCTGTCCGCCCTGACAGGTTACTCGCTCTAAATTCTCACCACTCACACTAACTATTCACTAACAGCCAAGAATACAGAATAAATTTGAAACAAAAAATAAGCCAATCAATTGCGAGCAGGACACAAGTACACCAAAGAATAAAGAAAAATAAAAAGAGGGTGAAGTAGCCAAAAAACGAGCGCGGGAGTGATGGGTTCAAAGATTATCACTACATAAGTCAGAGAGAAGGATCAATCCGGTAAAAGCAAAAAAGAAGGTCGAAACAAAGAGCCTCAAGCCAGGGTCCACTCAGAGAACCCAAAAGCTGTTAGTGCACGTACCTAAGCAGGTTATCCCAGCCATTAAGGTCCATAGGGCCCTTGTCACCATTAAGGAGTTTGCTTCCCTGCTCTGTGTAGATCTCTAAAGTTTCAAGGAAATTGAGCTTCCTCCAGTCGCAGGTACAGTGGAGAAAGCCAATATACAAGGTGATTATAATTAAAGTCCCTTTGTAAAAATGCTATAAAAAAAC
>JAHWFO010108684.1:18357-39924 GCA_023313115.1 Rhysida immarginata
GTTTTTTTATAGCATTTTTACAAAGGGACTTTAATTATAATCACCTTAACGCATTTTAGGGTTAGGCATTGTGTCCCCCGCTTCATCAAGAGATGTGACCTCGGTAAGGGTGGAGGGCATCTCCTTGGTAGGGCCAGGGTGTCGGCACAATTCCACTACCTCAATCTCGTTATTGATGACCAGTTCTCCCGGCTTGCCGCTACTGAGGTTGAAGCATTCTCATTACATAGCACCCTCAGTCGCAGTTTGCACCCAGCAGAGCTGGAAGGTTTTCTAAACAAAGTTCACACTATAAATGGGCATAAACTACACCCAAAGTTTAAGAAAATTAAAAAGAAAATTAGCTTCTTGGATGACAATAGACATAATAACAATAGGTTTAATAATTACGACAATGCTGTGGTCATTAACAGATCATCTTGTAAATTCTCTGACAAGCAATTAAGTGTTCTTTCAAAAGGCTTAAAATTCGCTGTATCAAATCCAAAGGAGGACTTGAGGGATTTAGTCTGTAGCACAATTTTTGGTACTCCCGGTCTTAATGCCGTGCAGTACAAAGAATTTACTACTCTTTGCAGGAATCAAATTATTACCAATATTGTGACTTGGGATGGGACATGCAACCTTAAGGATTTTGATTTCTTGAAGACTATAAAATCGCTAAAGAAAAAGGACTGTGTGACATGTTGATGTCAGTTAGGGTTGCATATGTCCGACGGGAAGGGAAAATAGTGAACGACTGGTTATGGGAGGGATGTGTGCGAGTGATATGAGCGATGCCTTGTTTTGTTGTTTTGATTGTTGTGAACGATTTGTTTGCAGTTTGTTTTTCTGTTAGCGTGGTTAGGATGTGTTCGGTTTGTGGTGGATTGTGTTAGTTAGTTTGTTTGGTATAGAACGGTGGGTGAATGTGTTTCATGGATCATGTTTAGTTTGAAGGGTGTGCGGCCGCTCTTTTATGAGCGTTTTGCTAACAACGCAGAGTCGGTCGCGAGTGTCTTTTGTTTTCGTTTGTTGCAGTGTTTGTTGGTGACTGACATTGTTAGTTTTTTTTAGAGTTTTTGTTTAGCCTCCAGAAAACAATCGTTTTTTTTTATGCAGTATTGTTGGTAAATAGAATGGGTATTATATTATTTTTTTTTTCTCCTCTCAAAACCGCCGTGTTGAGCGGTCATGTTTTTGCTTTGCTCCCTATATTGCATAACTACTTGAATGCACAACTACTTTACAATCTATGCCCAGCTTGCTTATGTAGCTGATTCATTTATCTTATCATTTTTCCCATTATTTACTTTTGTACATATAATTTAATTTTCTTTTGTTCCCAGTTCATAAATCATCTTTTTAGGTTTAAAATAATTATGAAAGGTTTGAAAAAGGCATTCTAGACTGTTTCTCATTTTCTTGCATTTCTTTGTTAATCATAGTTCAATTTTTAACATGACAAACACTCGTTAAAACAATTACTTAACACATCTTTTCCACCCGGGCGAAGCCGGGTAATATTGCTAGTCTATCTATCTATCTATCTATCTATATACCGGGTGGGCAAGAAATAACGTGAGGTGTTCAGAGCTCGCTAGAGGGAATTATATTAGGCCAAATGCAGTACATTTTGGTGTATATACTTAATGGAACATTCAGTTTCCATTTCTGCAAAAAAATAGTACCGAAAGTCGCCATAGGGGGCGCTTATTTTAAGAAAACAATGAATACATTTGCACAAGCGCGTTCCGTGTTGAGCAATCATGACAATAAAAGGCAACGCTGAGGATTTCCCATCATGCACAAACGAATGGCCTGACGATGACGCTTACTCTGCCTGACCGAGCGTTATTAGTCAAGTTGTTTCATCAGAAGAGCGACAATGCAAGTGCTGCCCTTCGTGAATGTCGGCGATTGAAAACGTTATGAAGAGGACCGATGAGCATAACTAACTTACGGAAAATGATTGAACGATTTGAATCTACCGAAACTCTAGGAGTGCAACCAGGCCGGGGACGCTAACGAATCAGGCAGCAACACGTTGAAGAAGTTGCAACTGCTGTTGTGGAACAGGAGATGACTACTGTGCAGGGTACCAGCAGTGCACACGCAATAGCACGCCAAACGGATATCCCATATTCGACGGTGAGGAAAATATTGCATAAGATACGTATTCACATTTTATCCCTATAAATTCACACCTGTTCAACAATTGCTTCCTGGAGATGAACGTACCCGAACTGAGTTTTCGTTGAGATTTTTAGCACGTACGGAAGTGGATGATGCATGGCCATGGCAAATTTTATGGAGTGATGAGGCACATTTTTATTTGAATGGTGATATCAATACCCACAACTGCCGTATTTGGGCTGCATCAAATCCACAAGTGTGTCTGCCAACTCCTATGCATTCACCGTAACTAACAGTGTGTCCCGTACTTTTTTGAAGAAATCCGTCCCCGTGGACCAGTGACTTGTTCCGTCAATTCTGCCAGGTATGCCGATATGCATGAGAATTTTGTGATACCACGATTGCAGGAAAAGTGTTGTCTGGATTTTACCATTTTTATGCAGGATGATACGCCATGGCACATCGGACGTCAGGTGCAGCAGATCTTGCAAGAACGTTTTTCAGACAACAGAATAATTAGTCGTGCATTTCCCATGGTATGGCCACCCAGGTCGCCTGATCTCAACCCTTGTGATTTTTGGTTATCGGGATATCTGAAAAGCCTTATGGATCAAGCACATGTTCCTGACCTCTCAACCTTAAAGGATCAAATAACGTTACATATCAGACTAATTAATGCAGATATGCTGGAGCTGCCATAGAAGATGTCGTGTACCGCATGCAGCTATTGGAACAGCACACTGGTGGTCATATTGAAATACATTTGTAATTAAAAATAAAACATTGTTTATTGTTGTTACTAAAGTTGGTTTGTACGGTATTTGTTCATTTCACAATTAGGTATTCATTGTTTTCTTGAAATAAGCGCCCCCTATGGCGACTTTTGGTACTATTTTTTTTGCAGAAGTCGAAACTGCATGTTCCACTAAGTATATACACCAAAATGTACGGCATTTGTGGGTTTGTTGTTTATACAAACCTACAGTTTTATACCGATCTTGATAAAGTTTTGCATACTTGACCTTCAAAGCATGAGGAAGGTTACTGCCTACCTCAGATATCAAAAAAATAATATTTAATGATAAAAAATAGATATTCATGGTTATAGCAAGGCATATTAATGAGAAATATCTCATGACCAACAATGCAAGGTAAAGCTTGTGCAACAATAGTTATCAACAAAGGTGTCAACACGCAATTCAGAAACACTCTGCGCGGACCAACAATATACACTACTGTTTATAAAAATCGCAACACCCTGATGGAATAGCCCAATTTGCATTAAATTTGGAGCATTTGCATATCATGGGTCAGAAAAGAAACCATTAGATTTTCAGGTCAATACAATGCGTTTTATTGCCACATTAGTATCGGGTGAAACCACCGTGGGATGCAATTACAGCCTCTAAACGTCGTGGCATTGAGTCAAACAAGATCTGAATAAGGGCCTGGGGAATGTCCTGCCATGCTCTGTCTACACGGGTATACAGTTCATCCACAGTTGCTGCTGCAGGAGTCTGACGAGCCAATCGATGAGCAACCCTGTCCCACACATGTTCGATTGGGCACATGTCTGGTGAACGAGCAGGCCAGGGGAACAAGGGCGTCTGATGTGCTTGGAAAAAGGCGAGGACATTTCTGGTCACATGCGGTCGGGCCTGGAAGGTTCTGCAGGAAGGGGATGACCTCGGGTTGCACAACTTCCCTGATGTACCGGTCACTGCTCAGATTGCCATGGATTCTGATCAGACGGGAACGGCCATGGTAACTGATTGCACCCCACACCATCACCCCTGGCGTTTGTCCTGAATGACGCTGCAGGATGCATTATGGAAGGTCGCGCTCGCCACGATGTCTTCTGGCTCGTATCCTGCCGTCATGGTGCTGCAAGTTAAACCTTGACTCATCCGAAAACACAACTTGTTGCCATTCAGCTTGCCACTGTTGGTGTTGATGGGCCCATTGCAAACTGAGGCGCCGGTGGTTTTGAGTCAAAGGAATCCGCAAAAAATGGTACTCGTGCCATCAATCCTCTGGAAATCAGACGGCGTCGTACAGTGCTAGCAGACATTGTCCTGCCTACTGTAGCACCCCGCTGTTGTGCTAACACTGTGGAAGTGGCTGTACGATCTGCTACACACATGCGATAGAGGTGTCTGTCATCTCGCGGTCTCATCGTGCTGGGTCTTCCTGAGCCTGGTCTTCGGTGTGCCCTGTTCTCTTCGCTCCACTGCCTCCATGCACGCATAATTGTCGTTGCATTACGTCCTACACGAGCAGCAAAGTCCTACACGATACGACCATCCCGCTTCACGCAGACCAATTATGCGTCCTCTTTCAAAGTCTGTCAGCTGTTGATATGGTACCCTTCGTCGTCGTCGAGGCATGGTGTTCTTTCAAGCAATTACTCTGAAAATGTAATCATTTATACTCTGATCCATTGTATGCAAATATTGCAAATTGCATATGGATTAGACCATTCCATCAGGGTGTTGCGATTTTTATAAACAGTAGTGTATATCTCATGACCAACAATGCAAGGAAGAGTTTGTGCAAAAATAGGTATCAACAATGGTGTCAACACGCAATGCACAAACACTCTGCACGGAACCAACAATATATATCTCATGAACAACAAAGTAAAGTTATGTTTGGTGCATAGACTTCCTGTTATTCAGGCTTTTCTTAAAAAAGAGGTTTCTTATTACTTAATTTCTTGAGAATCTTTGAAAATGATCAGTAACTTGGGATAATGGAGAGTTAGCAGACTATTGTGAAAGAGTGGAAAGACGACAGAGGAAGCACTCCTTTAGCTCCGTGCTGTATTGAGCAAATGTCAATAGAAGAATCGGCGACCACTAGACTACACAAAGAGATGAATGGATGTTAACAATGAACAGGAAAAGGATATAATAGACGATATGGATTGGGCGTGCTGACGCAATATAGATTGCTCTTGATGAGGCAAAGGAGATGCACGTGTCTTCCTTCAGCTCCCTAACAAGCGTTCAAACGATTGGGAAAAAAGGGTGTGTTTCTTTGTGTGTGTGTGTGTGTGTGTGTGTGTGTGTGTGTGTGTGTGTGAGCAGTGCATAACCTATTACAGTTTAATTCCAAAAAATACATCAACTCGAATCATCAAACCAAAAAGCATACGATTTATCTGTGTTGTGCTATTTAATAATCGTTCGAAGGAACCATATTAATTCATACCAATCGTAATGCCACCAAAGAAAAGAAATAGCATTGGTCAGAGAAACCCTGCAGCTAAGAGACAAAAAAATATCCGGGCGTAAGAGATAACTGAACAACGGGAGCTTCGTCTGCAGCAGGAAAGTATGCAAGCTTCCACGTCAAGGGCAAGGGAAACTTCGGAGGAAAGAGAGCTTCGTCTACAGCAGAAGCGTGTGCAAGCATCCACGTCAAGAGCAAGGGAAACTTCGGAGGAAAGAGAGCTTCGTATACAGCAGAAGCGTGTGCAAGCTTCCACGTCAAGAGCAAGGGAAACTTCGGAGGAAAGAGAGCTTCGTATACAGCAGGAACGTATGCGAGCTGCAACTTCAAGAGCAAAGGAAACTTCTGAGGAAAGAGAGCTACGTGTACAACGAGTTCGACGTAGAACGGAAGAATTAAGAGTCGCGAATCGACATTCTGATTTTAAATTAGCGGCATTTAATTACATTTCTGAATACGATTACTTTAATCACTCTAAAGTCCTAATAGGAAGGATGGATGTCGTATGTAACCATTGTCAGTCAAAGAAATATAAATGGGAACCGCCAGGAATATGTTGCCCTAATGGAAAAGTGAAGCTGCCGCCACTGAAAGAGCCTCCAGAACCACTGTTATCTTATTTATATGATCACGCAGCAGATTCCAAACATTTCCTAAAAAATATAAGGGCATACAATTCAAGCTTCCAAATGACATTGTTTGGCGCGTCATCAATAGTGGATTCATGCCTACTTTTAAGGTTCAGGGTCAAATTTACCACAGAGCTGTATCACTTCTTCCCCTTCCAGGTGAAAATCCAATATTTCTTCAAGTTTACTTCATGGGGGATGAAATATTAGAGGCTGATCAACGATGTGCTAATATATCTGGGGTGCGACAAGACAGTTTTAAGTCTACAGAGACTATTTCATTCGCACAACCACCTGGTAAAAATTTTTAAAACAGCATTAGAAAGGATGCCTACAGACGAGTACAAAGTAGTCATACGGGCAGACAAGAGACCATCTGGTGAACATGAACGGCGTTTAACGCCCCAACCATTAACGATGTATCCTTACTCATGGTTGATCTGGAAGAGTACGATAACCGTGACATAATTGTTCAGAGACGAAGTAAAAATTTGCTGAGGATTCCAGAAACACACCGTTCATATGATGCTCTGCAGTATCCTCTTATCTTCTTTGATGGCGAGGATAGTTACCGCATTAACATAAAACAAATCGATCCTCTCACAGGAAATACGACGCAAAAAAGTATCTTCTATGGAGTTTTATGCATACCGCATTATGCTGAGAGAGGGATCCTCAAACCACATCTTACAATTCCGCCAATTGTTTCATCAATACATCGTAGATATGTACGCGAAAGTGGAATGTGAACGGCTTCTTTATATTAGGCTAAATCAGAAAAAACTGCGTGTTGATGATTATATTCATCTATGGGATGTTATGGCTAATGACCGGAATGTCGCTGATATAGGAAGGATGGTAATACTGCCGGCTACGTTCACTGGCAGTCCGAGGCACATGCACAAATATGCTCAAGACGCTATGTCCTATGTCCGCAATCATGGCCGTCCGGATCTTTTTGTAACCATTACGTGCAACCCTAAGTGGCCAGATATTACAGTTGAGCTTTTGGAAGGCCAATCACCGATATACGAAAAAAATCTAATAAAATTTACTGATGTTATTACGAAAAACCATATATTTGGAGAAACCCGCTGTTGGATGTATTCGGTCGAACGGGAAAAGCGAGGTCTTCCACATGCACACATGTTGGTATGGCTTAAAGAAAAAATCCGACTGACTGAAATAGATGATATAATTTCTGCTGAGCTGCCAGATCTTCAACAGGATCCACTGACATTCGAAGTAGTGTCAAAGAACATGATCCATGGGCCGTGCGGACCTTTAAACCATAAGGCACCGTGCATGAAAGATGGCATATGTACTCAGAACTATTCACGACAGTTCATTGATGAGACACAATCAGCCAACGATGGTTACCCCTTATACAGAAGACGGAAACCTGAAAATGGGGGCTTCACAGCGACTGTTAACGTTAAGGTTGACACTACCAAAACAGAGATATCGAAATTGATAACAGGTGGGTTGTGCCTTATTCCCCTCTCCTAACAAAAATTTTGCAAGCACACATCAATGTCGAGTACTGCCACTCTGTTAAATAGATTAAGTACACATAAGAGATGAAGAAAGGAAACTCCACTTGTCCACAAACATAAATTTAATACACCATAAATGTATACATTTCGGTCACTAAGTGACCTTTTTCAGTATGATTCAGGTTGACTTGTTCAGAGTCGGTATTTATAACAAGGAGGTACCAATCAGGGAGCAGAGCACCTTGATTTGGTTTACAAAAGCGGGTTAATTAACAGGATTGGAGGAGAGTCAAACCACTCTACAAAATTATACAAAAATATTATACAAAAAAAATAATAATAATAAAAATAAAAATAACAAATAAATATACAAAAAGTTTTGCAGAAAACAGAAATCTCTAAAATAAATACGTACAATAACTACATTAGAAGGAACCAAAAAACAAGTTCTTATAAACGCAGCTCTTATATCCGGCCTACTTATATCAGAGGTTCTTATATCAGGAAAGAATTTCGCCCAAAATTAAAGTTTTGAAGTTAGTGAGTACCACTGTGATAGGTCCATTGGAATCTTTCATGATTCAATAATTTGTCTGGAGGTATTTTAGAAATCTCCAACGATTCTAAAAAATTCAGTTTTCTGGGATCGTCATTGTAATGTAAGATTCGGAAATTATCGATTTTTCCGACGTGTCCTGTGGTTATAACATGTTCCGCGAACGCAGACTTCTCGGGTTTGTGATTCTTGATATAGCCGAAATCTTCCTCCTGCTTTGGCCAATATATTTGCTGTCACGATACGACCTTATGGTAGCATATAAAAGTAGCCACAACCTCAAAAGCTTACTAGGCAACACGAAAGATGCTATTAGTAAAACAGATAAATCTGGTATATACGAAAATTCTTATAATTCGTGTGACAGCAAATATATTGGCCAAAGCAGGAGGAAGATTTCGACTCGAATCAAAGAACACTTCAGCTATTTATGGTGTATACATTTATGGTGTATTAAATTTATGTTTGTGGACAAGTGGAGTTTTCTTTCTTCATCTCTTATGTATTCAAGTATCCACAGAGTTTTTAAGGTAAGTCTATTCTCTCTATTCAGTTATTTATACGATTAAGTACATTTGCAAATACGTCACTAAAGGCAGTGACATGGTTGTTTTCGGGTTAGCCAATGAAAAAGCTGTGGATGAAGTGACTCAGTACCAATTGGGGAGATATATTACCAGTAATAAGGCTATTTGGCGCCTCTTAAATTTTCAAATCACGAACGATACCCAACGGTTGTCCACTTAAGCATTCACTTAGAAAACGGACAGAGAGTATACTTTACGGAAAAAAATGCTCAAGAGAGAGTGGAAATGCCTCCAAACACAACATTAACAGCAAGATCCATTTGCAAAGACATTACTCTATGGCGATGTACCAAAATACTACACCTGGAACGCGCAATTTTCTGCAGGAGGAAGAAGGGAGCCCAAGTTCCAGGTCAAACCAACATATGCGCAACTGACGCCATTAGCCATGTCTACACTGTTCATCCCAGCAATGCTGAGTGCTACTACCTGAGAATGTTGCTTCACGTTGTGCGAGGACCGACATCATTTAATGAACTTAAAACCTTCGAGGAACTCGTGTGTGAAAGCTATAGAGAATCATGTCAGAAACACGGATTGCTTGAAAACGATCAACACTGGGACACGACAATGGCAGAGGCATCTGCCACGTGTTTCCCAAAGCAACTCAGGATTCTTTTTGTCATTATAATCACGACGTGCGCTCCATCAATTCCACAGCGCTTTTGGGATAAATATAAAGAAAATTTAAGTGAAGGCATTCTCAGAGAGGCGCAAAGAGCTAACCTAATCATTAACTCAGGATATACAGCGGAAATAATGAAACAAGCGCTTATACTTCTTGAAGACAAATGTATCTCTATTAACGGCAAAACTCTCTTGCAGCTTGGGCTAGAGGCGCCGAATCGAAATGGTCAAGAGGTCCTAGATCCTGATTTGTGGAAGGAAAGGAACTATGACATTAATGCTCTCTAGCTTTTTCTTGAAAAAATAGACCCCTATTAGTCTCAGACCAGAGGAAAGCCTATGACGCTGTTTTAAGTCTCATTCAGGATGGAAATGGTGGCATTTGTTTCCTTGTCGCACCCGGGGGAACTGGAAAAACATTTCTGATAAATATTTTGCTGGCTGAGATTCGCCAAAGAAATGAAATTGCTTTGACTATAGAATCTTCTGGGATAGCATCTACACAGTTAGCTGGTGGTCGAACAGCGCATTCAGCTCTGAAGCTACCATTAAATCTGCAGTTTTCAGAACGGCCCATTTGCAACATAAGCAAAGGCTCCAGTCAGGCACGAGTGCTCAAGCATTGCAAATTAATCGTTTGGGACGAATGCACCATGGCCCACAAAAAGGCACTAGAAGCGCTTGATCGCACTTTGCAAGACATACGGGGAAATGGGCGGCTGATGGGCGGTACTGTTGTCCTCCTGGCAGGAGATTTTAGACAAACCCTACTTGTGATTCCACGCTCTACGCCAGCCGATGAACTTCACGCCTGTCTTAAGTCCTCGGCCTTATGGAGGCATGTGCGCAAAATGGATCTCAAGACGAATATGAGGGTTCATTTACGAGGAGAAACAAGTGCAGAGCAGTTTTTACAGCAACTGCTGTTAGTTGCCAATGGAGAAGTTCCTGTCGACCCCACTACCGGTCTAATTTTGTTTCCCTCAAATTTCTGCAATATGGTCTCTTCACTCGACGATCTAATAACTAAAGTGTTTCCAGATATACAAGAAAATCACAAATCGCATCGATGGTTGTGCGAAAGGGCCACTTTAGCTCCAAAAAACGAGAGCGTTAAATATGTTAACGACCTTATTCTGGAAATGCTTCCCGGCAACTCTGCCACCTTTTCATCTATTGATTCAGTAATGGATATGGAGCAAACTGTGCATTACCCTACAGAATTTTTAAATTCCCTTGAACCCCCAGGAATGCCGCCACATAAGCTCACTTTAAAAAAAGGACCCCCTATCAGGCTATTATGTAACTTCGACCCAGCAAGGCTGTGCATTGGAACAAGACTAACCGTGAAGAATCTATTGCCGAACGTAATAGAGGCCGCGATCATCACGGGGAATGCCGCAGTTGAAGACGTATTCATTCCTCGCTTTCCATTAATACCCAGTGATACAAATATGCCCTTCCATTACAAGCGATTGCAGTTTCCCATACGGCTTTCATTCGCTATGAGTGTCAACAAGGCACAGGGGCAATCGCTTTGTGTGGCAGGCATTAACTTAAAAACGCAATTATATGTACCTTGCTCAAGAGTCGGCACTCCAGGTAATTTGTTTGTTTACGCTAATTTGTTTGTTTGTATATTAGTGTACCGTCCAGCTTTGGAGTAAAAGTTGGGATATAAATAAAATTGTCGGGAGAGCGCATTCGAACCTCGGCTGGCGAATCCAGGCACCAGAGACCATAACAGTCTTTTTTAAACAGGTGGTGGCCTTACAGTATAACAGAGGGACATCAGGAGTTCCAACTAGTTTCGCCATTTATTCCCGGCTTTGTCAAGGATATATACAGCAAGAGGCATGCAAGCCTTTATATACAGAACAGTGGTACAAATTATGCATATACATGAACCAATAGGAAATAATGGCCAACAGGATAAATAGAAAAAGCACAGATTTTTGAATTATAATGGCCAATAGAATAAAAAGGGGTGTAAACGCTAATTTTTATAAATTATACAAAAAGAAAATATACAAAAGGATGGTGCGCGTATACGCGGACCGAAAAGAGAACTTATCCGGTTGTCTGAGGACAAGAGGATTTACAGAAAGATAAACAGGCAAGAAATAACAAAATGTAAAGGAAAACATAAACCATAATAAAGAAACCGAGAAAAAAGGGGATCATAATAGATCAGATAAAGAGTTAAGTATTGCATATACATTAAAGTCTGTTTGATAATTGAGAAGCAGGTGGGGGGAGGACTTCTTGGCCTTGAATATTTCGATCGCTTCGAGGGTAGCAGTTTTTTCTGGCCTATTGCAGATATGCAGGACAGACATAACATCTTCTTGCGTCTTTAAAGCGTGTCCGGAATCTTCGAGGTGGTTTGCGTAGTGGGAAATACGATCTCGTTTTCTATACGAGTCACTGTGTTCTCTGAATCGTACTGCAAAATTTTTATATACCCGAATATAATTGCAGGTGTTTAACTAAAGCAAATCAACATCCTTCTTGAGGTTGTTCTGCTGACCTATAACTAATTATTCTGGGCAACGCCGGGTAGATCAGCTAGCCTATCTTTCTTCTATCTATCTATATATATAAAGAAGGATGTTTGTGGGTCTGTGGGTCTGTCTGTGGGTGGGTCTGTGTGTACGTTTTTTATACAAATCTACAGTTTTATAACGATCTTGATAAAATTTCGCATACATGACCTTCAAAGCATAAGGAAGGTCACTGTCTACCTCAGATTTCGGAAAAATAATAAATATCGATAAAAAAATCGATATTCATGGTTATGGCAAGGCATATTAATGAGAAATATCTCATGACCAACAATGCAAGGCAAAGTTGGTACAACAATAGGTATCAACAATGGTATCAGCACGCTATTCACAAACACACTGCACGGACCAACAATATATATCTCATGACCAACAATGTAAATAAAAGTTTGTGCAACAATAGGTATCAACAATGGTTTCAACACGCAATTCACCAATAACAATGAGCTCAAAATGATGATGCAATGATAAAGAATCCTTTCCAAGAATTATAACAATGAACATAAAATGATGATGCAATATGGATAAGTTTCAATTTGTAACAATGCATAGAATTCCTGTTATTCAGGTTTTTCTTAGAAAAGAGAGTTCTTAGTACTTAACAATTTCTTGAAAATCTTTAAAAATGATCAGTAGCTGGAGATAATGAAGAGTTAGCAGACTATTGAGAAAGAGTGGAAAGACGACAGAGAAATCAAACCTTTAGCTCCGTGCTGTATTGAGCAAATGGGAAGCAAGTAAATAGAAGAATTGGCGACCGCTAGAAAGTGATGAAAGGCCAAATTTTGCTTCAACACAGCGAGAGAAGAGTGGAAATTGCAACAACATCAAGTGTAGATCTGAAGTAAGATTATCTGAGTAAGAAATTATTGGAGCAGTCCATCCATTTTGAGCCTTTAAAATAATTTTTTTCGAATTTTCATTAAGAATTTTTACTGTATAATTTCTAAGCATTTTCATGTGTTTATTTTTAAGATATTGCAAAATTTATTTTAATTTTTGAGATTGTTCTGTTTACATCCCAAGTGTAATAATCCCGGGCAACGCCGGGTACCTCTTCTAGTCTTCTATATATATAAAGAAGGATGTTTGTTTGTTTATGGGTTTGTTTGTTTGTTTTTTATAGAAATCTACAGTTTTAACCCGATCTTGATAAAATTTCGCATACATGACCTTCAAAGCATGAGGAAGGTCACTGTCTACCTTAGATTTCGAAAAATAATAATTATTAATAAAAAATCGATATTCATGGTTTTGGGAGGGCATATTAATGAGAAATATCTCATGACCAACAAAGCAAGACAAAGTTTTTGCAACAATGGTATTAACACGCAATTCACAAACACACTGCATTGACCAACAATATATATCTCATGACCAACAATGCAAATAAAAGTTTGTCAACAATAGGTATTAACAATGGTGTCAACACGCCATGCACCAACACTATGCAAGGATCAACAATATATGTCTCATGACCAATAATGCAAGGCAAAGTTTGTGCAATTTAGAATTCAATGCATAGAATTCCTGTTATTCAGGCTTTTCTTAGAAAAGAGAATTCTTAGTACTCAAGAATTTCTTGAAAATCTTTAAAAATGATCAGTAACTGGAGATAATGAAGAGTTAGCAGACTTTTGAGAAAAAGTGGAAAGACGACAGAGGAAGCACTCCTTTAGCTCCGTGCTGTATTAAGCATATGAGAAGCAAGGAAATAGAAGAATTGGCAACTGCTATAGACTACACAAAGTGATGAATGGCCAAGTTTTGCTTCAACATATCGATAGAAGAGTGGGAATTGCAACATCAAGTGTACATCTGAAGTAAGATTACGTGAGTAAGAAATTATTGGAGAGGTCCATCCATTGTGAGCCTTTAAAAGTTTTTTTCGAATTTTCAGTAAGAATTTTTACTGTATTAATTCTAAGCATTTTCATGTGTTTATTTTTAAGTTATTGCAAAATTAAATTTAATTTTTTGACATTGTTCTGTTTACCTACAAGTGTAATTATCCCGGGTAACGCCGAGTACCTTTGCTAGTCTTTCTATATATATAAAGAAGGATGTTTGTTTGTGAGTTTGTTTGTATGTGGGTTTGTTTTTTTGTTTGTTTCTTATGCAAATCTACAGTTTTATTCCGATCTTGATGAAATTTTGCATACTTAACCTTCAAAGCATGATGAAGGTCAATGTCTACCTCAGATTTCGGAAAAATAATAATTATCGATAAAAAATTGATAATCATGGTTATGACAGGGCATATTAATGAGAAATATCTCATGACCAACACTGCAAGGCAAAGTTTGTGCAGCAATAAGTATCAACAATGGTATCAATACGCAATTCTCAAACACTCAGCACGGACCAACAATATATATCTCATGACCAACAATGAAAGGCAAAGTGTGTGCAATGATCACTCTTTTCTTAGAAAAGAGAGTTCTTACTGAGTACTTAACAATTTCTTGAAAATATTTAAAAATGATCAGTAACTGGAGATAATGGAGACTTAGCAGACTATTGAGAAAGAATGGAAAGACGACAGAGGAAGCACTCCTTTAGCTCCGTGGTGTATTGAACAACTGGACAAGCATGTCAATAGGAGAATCGGCGATCATTAGACTACACAAAGAGATGAATGGCCAAGTTTTGAGTCAAGACATCGAGAGAAGAAAGGGAATTGCAACAACATCAACGTGAATAAGAAATTATTTAGACTAGCAGTGGCATCCTTGGATAGGTCCATCCATTGTGAGCCTTTAAAAAATGTTTTTCAAATTTCCATTAAGAATTTTTACTGTATAATTCTAAGCGTTTTCATGTGTTTATTTTCAAGATATTTCAAAATCTATTTCAAAAGAAAGTCCGAGCCACGCCGCGGTTATCACTTGGCTTATTTGGTAGCACAGCAGATCCAAACATTTCCTAAAAATACAGTTTGATTATATTCCGTGGGACAGTGTATATTTTGGAAACTGAGATGGTGATAATGCGATGACTGAACGTTCGTTTCCAAGAATTATTGATAACACTGGGGAACAAAAAAAAATTTTTTTCGTGGTGCCTGGAATGTTAGAACTGATTTTGATTATATTTGATGTGTTGATTCAAAATATGAAAACAGTTTCTCTCTATCAGCTATAGTTTTTGAGATACAGCACCACTAACTTAATGCGCTTTTGTTATTTGTTATGGTACAGAGGTGCGACGTTGATATAATAAGTCTGGGAAAAAGTTCGTGGCGTTTTTCCTGATAGATGTCCACGAATTTTACTTAAAAAAACGTCATGATTATCAGCGCCATAATTATCAAAAAAGAGCGTACCTTGGATTCTTTGGCGTTAAGCTTGGTGACCAAGACAAAACGTGGGCACCACTTGTTGTGTGTAAAATTTTTATGGAACACTTATGGCAATGGACTAGTGGACAAAAGAGAAGTCTGAAATTTGATGTGCCGATGGTTTGGATGGAACCCAGAAACCACAATGATGACTGCTATTTCTGTATTGTGCGACATTGCGACGTTAATATCTCGAAAACTAGACCTGATGGAACAAATATAAAGTTATTTTTGAATTCTGTGCCCTAAAATTACCTAAGAACACTTGAAAAATCGCCGGCACCAAAATGTGTGTTGACCTGTGTAATGAGCATGAAGTGATGATGCTGTGACAAAACATTAATAACGCAGCGTTTATTGATGAGACCAAGGAGTCACGCGTGTCTCCCTTGAGCTCCCTATCAAATGACTGGCAAAAATTTATATATCTGGGGAAAAGGAAAGAGAAAGAACGAGTATTGGTCACAGAAACTCTGCAACTAAAACAGAATAAGTTATACGGGCATTTGAAACATCTGAACAACGGATGTTTCGAACAGAGCAAGAGGATATAAGAGCTTCTAAAGAACGGCAAGAAAAACGGCAAGAAAAACTTGAGTCTAAAGTATCTGGTCATGCTCCGCAATGGTAAGGCAAGTCAAGAACAGTTTAGATCCTCCGGTACATCACCTGGACTATCTGTTTTTCGTATTTTTCGTAGAATGGATAGTCCCTTTGCTCTGTGTTGTATTGATTGAGTTATTATTTAACCAATTGGGAGTTATAATTTAATTTTTTGAGATTGTTCTGTTTACATACAAGTGTAGTTATCCCGGGCAACGCCTGGTACCTCTGCTTGTCCTTCTATATATATAAAGAAGGTTTTTTTGTAGGTTTGTGAGTTTGTGGATTTCTGGGTTTGTTTGTTTTTTATACGAATCCACAGTTTTATTCTGATCTTTATGAAATTATGCATACTTGACCTCAGGACCAATAAAATCTTGTAAACATTCCAAGGAGAAGCTTTAGCAGTGAAGCAGAAATACATTTATACATTTATTAAAAAGAAATTAATCCCTCCTCCCCCTCCTCCCGAGTAGGGTAAGGCAAGTAGCAGATCATGAAGTCATCTATTTTTATCCCTTTATCTGCACTTTTTACCTCTCCCCAAGTTTTATAATCAAACGTAATATGAAGAAGATGTAATATAGCTCGTATTTTCTTGCCTTTCTCATCATTTCTAAACGCATGATATATCACAAGCCATACGTTGGCATTATTCTAATGACAACGTGACTACCACTCCCGCAAATCCGACCCCAATGGAACACCTGAGTACACATAGATATGTTGTCCTCTCTAAATCCCTCCCCCGTAATTCCGACCCCTGTGTACCCGGTCATTTTCACCGGTACCTGGTCATTTGGCTGACGGACACTTGACCGACGGACATTTGACCGAACGGACATTTGACCGAACAGACATTACACCGAACGGACATTTCACCGACGGACATTTCACCGACGGACATATGACCGAACGGAGATCTAGCCGATGGAGAAATACCCGTATTTCTCTTGCATTTGGATATTCGGCGTAAAGAGACGTTTTCGGCAATATAATTCGTTTAAGGCAAAAAAAAAAAATGTTTTCGGGGGGTTATTTTGTATAACAAATCTTATATACTGGGTGGGCAAGAAATAACGTGAGGTGCTCAGAGCTCGCTAGCGGGAATTCTATTAGGCCAAATGCAGTACATTTTGGTGTATATACTTAGTGGAACATGCAGCTTCGATTTCTGCAAAAAATAGTACCAAAACTCGCCATAGGGGGCGCTTATTTCAAGAAAACAATGAATACCTAATTGACAAATGAACAAATACCGTACAAACCAACTTTAGTAACAACAATAAACAATGTTTTATTTTTAATTACAAATGCGTTTCAATATGACCACCAGTGTGCTGTTCCAATAGCTGCATGACATCTTCTACGGCAGCTCCAGCATATCTGCATTAATTAGTCTGATATGTAACGTTATTTGATCCTTTAAGGTTGAGAGGTCAGGAACATGTGCTTGATACACACGGCTTTTCAAATATCCCCATAACCAAAAATCACAAGGGTTGAGATCAGGCGACTTGGGTGGCCATACCAAGCGCCCCCTATGGTGACTTTTGGTACTTTTTTTTTTTTTTGCAGAAATCGAAACTGGATGTTCCACTAAGTATATACACCAAAATGTACTGCATTTGGCCTAATAGAATTCCCGCTAGCGAGCTCTGAACACCTCACGTTATTTCTTGCCCACCCGGTTTATTATGATACAAATTATATGAATATTTTACTTCTATAAAATGAGATACTCATTAGTGATGAGCGATATTTGATATTAGTATCGTGTTTTAAAAGTTTATTCCATACAGATCAGGTTTCTGTTCTGCTTTATGAGGGGACATAAAAATTATTAAGCGGATAGTATCAAATATGAAAATCAACTGGTAATGGGTTGAGTATTTTTAACATTTTTCACTGTAGAGTTCATTTTCAGAGTAAATGCCAGCTATTGAATCATAGACTGAAATCTACAGCGTGGTTATAATTAAAGTGACACTATATAGACCCTTCTAGCGGCCGTTCTGGTAATCAGATTTTGACGAAACTTGAGATATATGTTATACAGACCATGGGGAAGAGAATTTTGCAATAAAAAAATTACTTCACATTTTGACCGCTACGTCAAAATACGGCGCTGGTCATGCAAGAAACTATCTGAGAATTTTTATTCAATCAGAGTCGTTATTTAAATGAGATATAAAATTAGGAAAGCTTTAAAATGCAGTGAAATTAAATGTTGGTTGGTTTGTTAGAAATTTTGGCGTCGACTTTTATGGTCATTTTGCGCCTTTTCCACAAGTTATATCTATACGCAGCCCAAGACAAACACAAACATTCATGCCCACGGCGGGATTCGAACCCACTACCAGGCGGACTTGAAAACTAGAAAGCCTACGCCCTAGCCCTCTCGGCCACCTGGACGGCTGAAATTAAATGTAAAGTCATTCTTCACGATGGCTTTAGCTAAAAAGGATCGAGCTTTATTGGTGAAATTGTTTTACCAGAACTGAATTAATGCTTCTGCTGCACTAAGAGAATATCGACGTTTGAAAAACTTGAGAAATGGGCCTATGTCCATTAATGGTTTAAAAAAGATGATTAAGAAATTTGAAGAACTGGCGAGTTGGGTGTGCTGCCAGGGAAAGGACGGAAACAAATTGCAAATAAGACTGTGGAAAACTTTTCTGCTGCTATAGCGGAGAGTGCTTTAAGTTCCCAATATTCTTCAGCAAGTGCTAAAGCCGTATCACGTGATTTGTCTATTGCGTGGTCTACGGTACAAAAAGTTGTGCGTTCCATTTTAAAATGGTATCCATACAAGATCCAGGTGGTCCAAAAGTTGCTTCATGAAGATCCGGAAAAACGCACTGATTTTGCTTGCCAGTTTCTGGCTAGAATAGCCGTCGATAATGCATGGTTATGGAACATTTTGTGGTCAGATGAAGCGCATTTCACACTAGACGGAGCAGTAAATGCTCAAAACTGTCGCATCTAGGGTACTGAAAAGCCGACGGTTGTGCATGAAAAGCTTTTGCACTCTGATTACGTGACTGAATGGTGCGGATTCACTTCACATTTCATTCTCGGCCCGTTTTTCTTTGAAGAGAACACTGCTCAAGGCACTAAAAGATGTTCAATTACTGGTGCTCGTTACTGCGAACTTCTGCAGCAGAAAGTCATTCCTGCTTTATAAGAAAGACAATGTTTAGACACTACTGTCTTTATGCAAGATGGTGCAACACCCCACATTGCACGACAAGTGAAGGAAGTGCTTCAATTGCATGGCCTCCTCGTTCACCGGACTTAAACCCTTGTGACTTCTGGTTGTGGGGATATTTGAAAGGAAGAATACGGACTGTCCCTGAATTGAAAGCAAGCATAACACGCCATATCAAAGCGATTCCTCAGGAAACCCTTCGCTCTACTGTGGAACATGCAATAATGCGCTTTGAACATGTCATTGACACAAATGGAATGCACATTGAACAAATGCTCAGATTTTATAAATTTCTCTGCTTCTAACTTGTTTTTGTTATTATTCATGCGCCATATTTTGACGTAGCGGTCAAAATGTGAACTAATTTGTTTTATTGCAAAATTCTCTTCCCCGTGGTCTGTTTAACATTTATCTCAAGTTTCGTCAAAATCTGATTACCAGAACCGCCGCTAGAAGGCTCTCAATGGTGTTACTTTAATTATAACCACCCTGTATAATTGAGAACTATTACGAGTGTCCGAGGATTGATTTACTGAGAGCCATTGTCAACAATGTTTAATTGTTTTCTTGTGGACAATTGCTTTTATACATTTAAATAATACATGGTTTTAAAAAAAGGATTTAAAGATAATAATTGTTATAAAATTTCTTTATTAAACGAGTGAAAAGCATCTAAGATATTGACATTCTACCCGAATATCTGACATATATAGCGCATGGTATAATTATGTAATTTGAAACATTAACGGGATTTTACTGCCGAAAACGTGGACCGTATAGAAAGCCATCTCTTTACCAACTTAACCTGATGAAAATCAAGATGGATATTAGTGATGGGCGATACGTTTGTGTCGCATATTTTATAGTCATCGATACTGCCAGAATTTTCGCATTTGATATTATCCGATTAATAGTTTTTATGTCTCCTCATAAAGCAGGACAGAAACCTAATATGTATGGAATTAACTTTTAATACACGATACTAGTATCAAATATTGCCCATCATTAATGAGTAGGCTATCTCATTATATAGAAGTAAAATATTCATTTAAATAGACATACATAAAGAATAATTTTATAGATCCATAATAGAAAGAATTAAACGGATTTGTCTCATAATATATACAAAAGATTTATTATATAAAATAACCTCCTGAAAACTTTTTTTTTTCATTACACGAATTATATTGCCGAAAATATCTCTTTACTTCAAATGATCAAATGTCGGAGAAAGGTAGGTATTTCTCCGTCGGTTAAATGTCCGTTCGGTTATATGTCGGCTGGTGAAATGCCCGTCGGTGAAATGTCCGTTCGGTCGAATGTCCGTTCGGTCAAACGTCCGTCGGTCAAGTATCCGTCGGTGAAATGTCCGTCGGCCAAATGACCGGGTACCGGTGAAAATCGATATCATTTTAATCTGAGGCAAATCAACAAGACGTAAATAAAGTCCCGGTGATAACCTACAATTCCTGTCTTTCGGATTTTTCATAGAATGGGTAGCTTCTTCGCTCTGTATTATATTGATTGGGTTATTATTTAACCAATTTGGAGTTTTAATTTAACTTCTTGAGATTGTTCTGCTTACCTACAAGTTGTCATGAATAAAATTGAGATAAGCTAGATAGAGTGCACAGTGGAATAATCATTCATTGACATAAGGCAAAAATCAAAAAAACACAGAATATTTATTATGAATAACTAAATAAAAGGTAAATTGCTAAGGTAAGGCTTAAACCTAAAAAAGATGAAAAATGCAACTTATTCACAACACAATTCTAGCAATGAATTCTTTACATTAATAAAGACTAATAAGCACCGCTTTTAAAGGTTCAAATTAAATAATACATCAAGAGAACTTCGCTTCTCACAATTCACATCAAGCTTTCCAAAACTGAAAATAGTAACTCTGACTTATATAGAAACAAACACAAAAACGGGCAATTAGTCACTGATATTTAACACACCTCACTTAATGAGATAATCACAGGAAAAGTACCAACTTAAATCTAAGCACTTATTAGAAGACATGTACAAGTTGAGAAAAGGATAAAACTGTTGCTTCTCCTTATCCACGCAAGCCTTCAAACACTGAAAAACACAGTAGGCTCAAAATTACATTTGAACACATAAAGCACGACACTAAGGCTCTACGGAAATGAAAGTCACAAATCGGTAAGTATTTTTCTAAGTCACTAATAAAGCACTACACTAAGGCTCTACGGGAATAAAAGTCGCAATTCGGTAAGTATTTTTTTAAGTCACTCTCCCGGCTGAAGTCCGACCCCAGACGAAAATGTATTCTGACAAAATAGAGAATACAAAAATGTCATGAAAAGGTAACGAGATTAAAGAAAGTTCCTCCGTATACCGTTCGTTGCTGAAAATATGGCAGCACGAATTAAGTTAGAAAAGAGAATGTCTTAATTCATTTGGGCAGGTACACCTTCTACCGTCTTCTCCTTACAAAAGTAAATCCCACGTCGTGCCAAACGTACGACGATAGGCCGCATGGCCACAAACCATGCATGGTAGTGGAAAAACGTAACTCGTAATAACGAAGTTCCGGAAAAACAGACAAAGCCTGACGGGCGCACAAACCTACGTG